>OVBE01005576.1:0-21467 GCA_900406425.1 Iberis pinnata | reverse complement strand
GACATGGAAAAAGCCTTTGATAGAGTGGAGTGGGACTACATCCAAGATTTACTAACAACAATGGGTTTTCATATCAAGTGGATTCAATGGATCAAAGCTTGCATATCTTCTGTTTCATTTTAGGTGCTCCTAAATGACAGGCCATACGGATTGATAAATCCTTCTAGAGGAATTAGACAGGGAGACCCGATCTCTCCCTTTCTATTTTTGTTATGTGCTGAAGGCTTATCACATCTACATCAAAGGGCACAAGTTCAAGGACGTATCTCGGGACTAAAACTTCACACCCAAGGCCCTTCAATAACCCACCTTTTCTTCGCATATGACAGCCTTCTAATCTGTCAGGCCTCTCTCATCCAATGCAGAAACTTACAGGAGCTACTCTCAATTTACTCTCAAGCATCCGGCCAGAAGATCAACTTTGAGAAATCTTCAATTACCTTTGGATAAAAAATAGACATCTTCTATAGACAATTAATCAAGGAATTGATGCTTATCTCTCAAACAGGAGGAAATGCCAACTACTTGGGTCTGCCGGAAGTTTTTACTGGATCCAAAATAAAGCTCTTTTCCTTCCTCCATAAGAAACTGAGATCCAAGATGTCAGGATGGTTCGGAAAACTCTTATCTCAAGGCGGGAAAGAAACCCTCCTCAAAGCAGTAGCCTTATCTATTCCGTCCTATGCTATGTCCTGCTTTGAAATTCCCAAGCAAACATGTTCCACAATCACCTCAGCAATGATAGAATTCTGGTGGAATTCTATTTTGGGAAGACGAAAAATTGCTTGGGTGAGTTGGGAAAAACTCTGTTTACCTAAGAATCATGGTGGAATGGGCTTTAAAGATTTACAATGCTATAACCTAGCATTACTTGCCAAACAAAGCTGGAGAATGATAGCAAATCCATCAACCTTGTGTGCTCTATTTCCCAGATTCGCATTTTTTAGAGTCTCAATTAGGCACCCGGCCCTCATTTGGCTGGAGAAGTATGCAGAGAGGAAAAGATCTTCTTAAACAAGGGCTATGTCAAGGAGTAGGTAACGGGAATTCTATTAATGTTTGGACCTCCCCTTGGTTGGATAAAGGAACAAGAACCCCACTTATCAAACAAGGCATGATCAATCTTGATATGAAAGTCTCCCATTTAATCTCCCCCTTTCCGGAAAATGGGATGAAGCAGCATTACGATTCTGGTTTTATGATTAGGATAGAGCAAGCATCAAAGCCATTAAACCGAGAACGGCTTCAAAAGATTTATGGTACTGGAAATTAAATGACAAAGGGCTGGTTACAACAAAATCGGCTTACTCACTTGCCTACTCCCAAAAGTACGCATCTCTGATATGCTCATTTTCCTCTCTTCCTTCAATCAACCCTCTCACGGAAAAAGCCTGGAAACTAATGGCTCCTCCAAAAATCAAAGTATTTATCTGGAAACTTCTATCAAACGCGCTTCCAGTGGCTGACAATCTCGAGAAAAGATTTATAAAAACGACCAGCTCTTGCTCTCTATGCGGAATGGATAAAGAAACTATCAACCACTGCCTCTTCACCTGTACCTACGCACGACAAATTTGGGCCTTGTCTTCTCTCCCATTCCCATGTCAAGGCTATCATCCTTCATCTGTTTTTACAAATATGGACCATCTGTTTTCGGTTCTTCAGGATGCAGAAATTCCTTGGACTCTAAGACGATCAATTCCTTGGTTTATTTGGGGCATTTGGAAGCCTAGGAACTCTTTCACGATTGAAGGCACCATCTTTCCAGCAATCTCGGCAGCCGATAAATTTAAACAAGATGCGGATCTGTGGTTTCTAGCAAATGATTCTGACTCTCATTCCAATCCTCAGATACAGAGCAATCAACCTGCATCATCCCCTTGGTCGCCTCCTCCTCATCCTTGGTTAAAGTGCAATATAGGTATTAGATGGGATCGCAAGTCTGGCTATTGCGGAGCTGCCTGGGTGCTAAGGGATTTTAAAGGCAAAGTTATCATGCATAGTAGAAGATCCTTCAGCTCTGTTTTATCTGATGTCGACAACATTTTCCTCGTAACGGGTTGGGCCATAGATTGTATGATTGCGCACCGCTTTCCTTTCGTTCTTTTTGGTTCAGAATCTGCGGCTCTGGTAAAAGGTATTGCTTCTACTTCTTCCTGGCCTGCCAAAGCCTCAGCTCTCCTTTCTCTGCTCTCTTCTTTAGAAGGTCTGGACAATTGGTCCTTTCGGTATGACCCTAGACACCGGAACAGAGGATCCCATCTCATAGCTTCAAGTGTCTTCTCTTGCAATCTCTGGCAGTCTTATGTCGCAGCAGGTGCGCCTTCATGGCTGTCATCCTTGTTTGATTCTGAGGCTCCTGTTTTATCTGATATGTAATCCTCTGTTTCATGTCGTTTATTCTGTTTTGTTGGCTTCTTTTCTTGTTTGGTCCTTATGGGCCTTTGTCAAACCTTAATTTTGGGCTTTCAGCCTCTTATAAGACGAAAAAAAAAAAAAGTTAATCCATATTAGATTTGGAATTTTGACTTAATGGGTATATAATAAGCCCACGATCTTTATTATAAGGTGATTTAGATTAATTGTCCCTTGTATAAAAGGGCTTACTCGTGAGAAAGGGAAGGATTTAATTCTCTTGAGGTTTGTAACCAAAACCCTGGAAAAGACAAAGTCGTTTGTCTAGTTGATTGAGATTTAATTTCAATGGTACTAGCATTCCGATCTGATCTAATTTGTATGTGTGTAGATACTGATAAAGTACGACAGTGAAAGGATTAAAAATCTTAGACTAATTCGATCAGTTGTTTCGCTGCATAATATCCAGATATATTCAAACTCTGTATTCTAGATTTATTTCAGTATTGCACGAATCCTGACAGTTAAATTTGTAATTAAAATGTATAAAACATTATAAATTATTACGAATTCCAACATTTTGTTTTTGTATAAATACAATTGATTTGTATACCTCGAGAGAAAGAAAAATGTTATTAGAGATTTAGATTGATATGTAATATGATCTTTGAAATATTATATAAAGTTTTCCGAACGACCCATAAATCAAAAATTAAATTTTTGCCTATCTGATCCATCATTTATTCGGTACCTATAATATTCCGATTTAAAATATAATCTCTTTGCACAAAACTTCTTAGCAAACAATATAAAAAGATGATAATAATTGATCAGATGTAACACTGAAACAATCTTTTTCTAATGGCTAAACAAATCTAAATATAAGATTCTCTAGTGAGAATAAAACACCAAGAGACAAGAATCTTTGGAAGCATAAAATCAAATGTGAAACATATTACATACAAAAGCTGTTTTATGTTTTCTTTCTTTGAAATCATTCACAAGCAAGTTTCGTATCGAAACTGCTTAAACAGATTGCAAAAGCTTGAAATGCTGAGAGTGGATATCGAAAATCCATTGTAAACATGTCTTTCCCCACTTTACCAAACTGTAACAGGATCTTGTCTGGACCATCGGTCTGAACCGGCGGTTGAGCCTGAGCCTGAGCCTGAGCCTGAGGTTGGTTTGCCGCGATTAGCTGAAAGTTTTTAACCGATGCAACGGTTACACGTCCCCTGAAGTTTAAACACCAGCACTGAAGTTGTTCATGCCATCTTGGTGGTTTATTCTTAAGCACAAGAGGAGGCGAAAACCGCTCTTTTCCTTCTTCAAATACCGTTTCTTCATCCTCACCTAACGGACCAAGAATGTCTGAAAACCGAGCGCTGCTAAACTCGGTCGAGTAATCACTAGTGAACTTTCTTGAAGAGGAGGAGGAAGTTATGCTACGGAAAGATTCATCAAGAATAGACCTCTGGACAATAATCTCGGGTTGTCCAGGCACACTTCCGCCTTCCGTGAGGGAAGAAGCAGGAATCGAATGCATTGCGCAATGCATTCTCCTTGGACCTCGAGTTCCAAGAACGTTTAACTCATAAGACACTTGTGCGATTTTGTAGCTACCATTCGGGAGTTTAGGAGATACTCGCTTTGAGTAGAATCTACGGCTAAGGCCAAGTGGTTGGACTGCTTGAAAGGCTTTGTTGTTATATGGAGGTTGTGTGTCGTATATTATAAACTTCGTCCCTAGAAAATTAGACCTACAAAAGAAGATAAGACAAATCACACCAAAGCCGGAACCAGGGTCGGTACTGAAACTTTTAAAGACCGTAATATAAAATGAAAAATTAAGGTATTTTGGGTATTTTTGATTAAAAATAGATGGTTTTCAAACTAAAATTTTGAAGTTAAATATTGGGTCACAAAATCACACTAAAACTGGAACCAGAGCTGGTCATGAAATTTTACAAGTGGGAATCTAACATGAAAAAGTAGGTTGTTTTGCATAATTTTTTAAAAAAGTGGACCGGAAATTTTAATATCCACAATCTTAAATGAAAAAGTAGGTTGTTTTGCATAAGTTTTCAAATATCAAATGTTTCTTAAATAAAAATTTTGAAAATAAAAAATAAGTCACAAGCTTGTGATTTGGCCAAAATCTTTTCCTACATGTTGTATATCTAGACCAAGATTTTACTTGATTTTGCCAATACCGGTTCTGAAATTTTTGAGACCGCAATATAAAACTGAAAAAGTAGACTATTATACATAATTTCTTTTAATAAATTGCTCGTTTCTTAAAGTAAAATCTCGAAATAAAAAGTGGGTTGCAAGCATTGTTTGGGTTCAAAACCGGTCCTAGCCGAAACTTTTTCTCCTGAAATCTTGTATATCTAGGCCAGGAATTTACCTGATTTTGCCAATGTAAGTGTTGCTTGATCTAGAAATGGTGTCGGCGTGCATTGAGATTACATACTCTGTGTGAGTAGTTCTTCTTATCCGTTTTGCGGAAAGAAGAAACTTTCCATTCTCAACCAACAAAGCTGCAATCATCACCAAAAGACTTATCTTAAACTCGAAATCGATAAAACAACATTGAAAAAATCAGAGCTTTACCAGGACTTAGACAAAGATATAAATGGTAAGTCAAGTTAGATTTATCTCTTTTGATAAAGCATTGCATAGTTGCATCTCTTGGTCCAGGCTGAAACAAAACGAAACATTTTACTCAGAAAAAATCATAAACATATATGTAACATTAGAGATGGAAAATTCTAACCTGTTTAAGTGAAACAGGAAATGTGATTTTACCGGAAAACTCAGGTTTTTGAACAATATCTTTACACATATCTCTCCAAGATTTGCAAACAGAAGCACAAGCAACTACATGTTTTCGAGCTGGCCACACGCTTTCGCTCTCTTCTAGCCTTTTAATCACATCATACAAGAGCTCTTGAGGCAAATTCGACCATGGAGTTTCTTGAATTATAACTACAAGTTGTTCTTCATTGCAATCTTGAACCGAACCACGACATTTTCCAACCTCTTTGTGAGTTTTACTTAACTTAAAATCCAAACTACGCCTTGATAAACTTCCTATACTGTCTCTTACATCACGAACTATGCTCCGGAATGACATTTTTTCTTCTTCTTTTTTTTCTCTGTAATTTCATTCAAATTATGAATGATACTTAATAACAAAGCAATGAACAAAGAAAAAGATTCTTATCAAATGGACCAAAAAGCAACAACAACAAAAAACAAACAGAACAGGCTTTTTTTTTGGTTTCCTGTCTAAAGAGTTTTGAGATTAAAGTGAACATTACAACTACTTCAAATTCAAATTTAAAAAAAAAAAAAAAGATTCTTGAGATTAAAACAAGAATCTTAGTAAAAAGCAAAAGGAAAAAACAGTTTCTTTCTAGAACAAAGTTTTGATTAATGGTCCCAAATACTAACACAAGAATTTGTTCCAAGTATAAACTCTTTAGATTCAATTGCGAAAGATATATAAAAATAAAAGTCTTTACTACTTCAAGTTTATATAGCAAGTGGAAACAAGATTCAAGATTACAATTTGTTGGTTTAATTTATAGAAAGAAGATAAATAAATTAAATTAGATAGATCTATAGTTAGATCTGTAATAATTCTTGAATTTTATCAGATAAATTCGAGAATTTAAGATAAGTAAAAACACACTCCATAGATTGAAAAGATAAAGGTTGAAACTTTCAAAAAAAAAAAAGAAACTTACAAGTTATCCTCGTCTTCTCCGTTCAAATTCTTAAGGGTTTTTGTGTTTCTCTCTCTAGTATTGGTTTAGCACGCGGAAACTAACTACGTCTACACGAACACAATCACTTCTCATTATTATTACTCTCTCACTAAAATACTCTCTAATAGATTAATTGGAATATAAAAATAACAATGCTTTTAAATTGAACATATAAATATGTTAAAATGAACCCACTCACCAGAAATAAAGGATAAATATATGAAGCAAGTTGTTTTTGGCCGTTGACCTTCTCTCCTACTTATTATTTCTTGAAATTAATTTTAAGAGATTAATTTTTCTTAACTTGTAAGTCACTGAAGTTGATAATATCTGTATTTGTTATCACAGTTAGTTAGCTATAGAAATTAGACGGTCAGTTGGTGTCAATTTATAAAATAATAATTCTCAAATTTCACTTGTTGAGCTAAATATGTACACAGAATAAAATTAATTTAAAGGGGTGTGAAATATCATCATTACTTACCTACCGTTATTTCATTAGGTCATTCACTTTTGGTTTTTCTACACAACCATTTTCTTTCTCAATTTTTTAATCTCTAAGTGAGTAAATTCGATCTAAATTTTATAATTATTAAATGAATTAAAAAAATTGAACTCTAATTTAAACAAACAAAAATTAGTAGAGATATTATTTGTGTTTCGTCGCATTTTTCTTCCAACCATACTATATGATGATATTGTTATCGTCATATATATATATATTAATTATTCCAAGTTAAAACATTTTTCTTTCACTATTCACAAAAAATTTTGGATGGCTCGTTCATTATAAAATAAAATAATAATGAATAGAATAGACATAGTTGATAGAGAAAAGTATAAAATAAAATTAATTTGTAACATTTTCATTACACCAACAACTCAAACTCTTAAACACAAATGGATGCTGAAACGATATTCAAAAGAGCATTTTATCCTTTTTTTTTTTGTACCAAAATGATATCACTTAGATTGGACTTTACTTTATAATAAAATTCCACTATCATTGGTTATGGTGGATGTCTTCTGCCTTCTAATTATTTGCAACACTATTTCAAGTTTTCAACTTCCATTAACATATGAAAGTGGTGATTACGTGAGAATGCGTTTGATATGGATAAGGTAAAAGACTTTAAATCTTTTAAATTATTCGACGGCTGAGATTGATCAATCCGTGATAAGATTAGTTGAACAACACACTCTCGTCATAAAGACAGCCTTATATGACTCAAAAATTACTTTATGTAATACCTATTATATCCCTGATGATGTCATTTTACTTACATTTATTGTGAAGTTGCAATATAACAATTACACGTAATACTCTTACTTCACCATAGTGGCATCCACTACGATCTTTTCTCTCCGATATTTGAAAGTACTTACTTTTTTTTTTTTTGTGATAAAGAGTTTAGTCTTATTAGATCTAGATATAACGTTTAAATATAATCTATTCAGCCCAAAAATTAATCAAGTAATCACTTCACTCCAACAGATAAATTCGGCTGGACTTTTCAGAAAACTAATTAGACCCGAATTCAAACTTAAAATTCAGAAAACTCTAGAAACTTAGTTGAAAACTTAATAAGCGTCCGCACCACCGCGAACTGTGAACTCCTCAAGAAAAAGATTCTTATGTCCCGACGACGTAACCGAGGTGACAGGAAGAACGAATCTTTGTTGCCACTCACTCGGATCTCAGAATTTGGGCAGAAAGAATAAGATGGTTTTTGGAGCCACGATAGTTGTGAAAATGGGAGGTAGATTTCCGGTCGGCGCATAGGGACAAGATGACTCGTCGATGGGCTTGGTTTAACACTGCGACCCGGCGGTGACAATCCTCGCACCACCACGAATATACGATGTCTCGCTCTCCATCAGTGGATCATCTCGTAGGTCGGCCTTGAGATCTTCCACCGCCATGCACGCTGACTCTCGACACTGTGCCGCATCGAGTCTGGCCTGAAGCTTCACCACAGGGCTGTTATGACCGCATACGAGGACTCCATGAACCGACGGTAAGGTGAGACGAGAACCTGAACAACTATGAGCGAGAGACGACAGTGAGTGAGCTTCGCCGGCTTTAGATCTCGCTAGCGATCCTGGGGGTCGCAGCGCACGCGACTGTAGCTCGACCGACGGGAGCTTGCCGTCTCTGATTTCTCGGCATGTCCCTAAATTAGTTCTAGATCCGAAGAAGGGGTGGACAAAGAAACACTTTTTAGTTCGTATCAGTATTTAATTTTCACAGTTTCGAGTTTACTAACTTCAAACGAGTTGCACCCCGCATCCAACTCTTTCTTGGTCACTTATTATTTGGTTCTCCTAATTTATACCTTGTTATGCTTTCATTGTTTAGCTTGATGTTCTCAACAGGTTAACTACATGGCGCAAATGCGAGACCGGAGACAGGTGTAGCCTTGCGTCCTTTGTGGCGAGCCAGACGAAACACGGGATCATATGTTCTTTGCATATCCCTAGCATACACACTCTAGTCCGGTCTCACCTATCGAATCCTCCAACATTTTCTTTCACCATATTGGAATCGGACTCTCAACTCCCTTCGTAGCCGCACACTACCACTTCTCGACACAACATTGCTCAAGCTTGCCCTACAAACGTCTATCTACCACATATGGAGAGAGAGAAAGAGAGGAACTCACGTTGCCATGGCCAACCTCCTCAACCATACGCTCGCCTTCATTGCCTCATCATCTGAACCATTCGGTATCAAATCACGAGTATTCACTACGCTCCTCAATCTCGGCTACATCATCTTGGTCATCGTTGGCAGCAGCTTCATCCGGCCTATCTCTCCCAACTTATACAGATCTCTTTTTCCATATTTGTGTTGTCTTATATGTGGTATTTGGCCCGGGTTTCATGATGTGTACTCTTTTTCCTAAATCTAGTTTTATCCTATTGAGATTTCTATATTCAAGTTTCAATGAGGCAATCATGAACACCCACATTAGAGTCATCTACCTTTCTACTTTTTCTTTATTCATTCCATTCTTTTTTGTACATAAAACTATTGCTTTTGATTAATAAATTTTCAAACGGAAAAACGTAAATGGTTTTGGATATTGATCCTATTTGATTGATTGGAATTAGTTTTCACTTAAAAAATAATAATTAATATTTAAAGTTTGAATGTTATGACCAATAAAATTATATTCTAGCATTTTTTATTGCTTAAACGGTTGTAGATTGAATATTTTGATTTTCTATCTTATGAAGTTCTGATCTGAGCCAAGTAAGTCGGATTTATAAATTTTGTTTCGTGATTTTTTGCAAAGAAAATTTGTTTGTCTCATGAGATTCAAATTAGTTAAGCCAGACTTCGCCTAGGTTTATATCCATAAAATGCCTGTTGTATATATTTTAATATATTGTTGCTGGTTTAGTATACTGCTCTGTTTTGAAATTGAATCAGATTCTAATTGGGTTAAACCAGACATTGGTTAAGGTGGTATCTCTTGGTTTATTAATTAAAGAATAAGTCGGAGAAAGCTTCTAGTTCACTCAGAGTGTTTGCTGTTATATGACCGTTGCAAAAGAAAGCTAACACGTGGAGCATATATATTCATTCATCTTCTTCGCGTAGAAGCACAGTGATAGAGAGTTCAATTTTCTTCTGATTTCATGTTTACGAGAGAGAAATCTTTGTAACACTTTTGTTCGATCTTTGAGTTAGTGAATTGCTGATCTGATTCAGCCCCAAGGACGTAGCTCCTCAAATCAAGGGTGAATCCTGGGTAATCAATATGTTCTTGTGTCTTTTAATTTCAGTTTTGATTCTTGATAAATTGAGAGATTAGGTGAGTTGTGAGTCAAGTTTCTTGGGCGAATTCGTAACAATTGGTATCAGAGCATCACTCGTTGGTGAAAGGATGAGTTCAACTCGTGTTGAGATGGAGCGATTCAACGGAACTAGATACTTCTCTATGTGGAAGATTTGGATGACGACTCATCTCGGGAATCAAGGTTTGAAGGATGTAATCCTCAGTGACAACTTTGACATTGTCACCACGGTAAGTGTACCAGGTGAGGCTGAGTCAGAATCAACTAATCCACCTCGTACAACAATTCAGGTAACTAAAGATACAGAGAAATTAGAAAGGGATGAAAAGGCAAGAAATCTTATAATCTTGAATGTAGGAGATCATGTACTTAGAAAAATCAAATTGTGTTCTACTGCTGCATCAATGTGGACTATATTAGATCGAATTTACTTACCTAAATCATTACCAAATCGTATACATGTGAAATCTCAGTTTTATACTTTTAAATCTGATGCATCAAACTCAATAGATGTTAATGTAGATTCATTCCTTAAGATTATGGCTGAAATGCGTAGTTTAAATGTGAATGTATATGATGAGATTCAAGCTATTATGTTCTTGAGTTCTCTTCCTGCAAGTTATGATCAATTGAAACATACTCTTAAGTATGAGAAAGATACTATAACACTTGAGGAAGTTATTTCTGCAGCTAGATCAAAGAAAAGAGAATTGTCAGATGCATTGAAAGCAGAAAAGAATATAGCAGCAAGCTTATACACCACAGAGAGAGGGAGAAACCAAAATCAAGATAACAATAAGAACAAAGGAAAGAACATGAGAAAATAACCAAAGAAAACCAACCGTGAATGTTGGTTATGTCACAAGGAAGGCACTTTAAGAAGGACTGTTATGCTCGTAAAAGAAACACTGCAAGAAAACAGATTCGTAGCAACGGAGAAAAATGTTGCGCTTTCCTTGCAAACAAGGTATAGCAACAAATTTGTGTAGAATGTAATTTCGTTGCTAATCGCTCGTTGCAAATCAGTAATCGTTGCAAATTAGAAGCAATTATGCAATGAATAAGATTTCAATGCAAATTTCATGCATTATATCGATGCAAAATAGAGATAAAATTGCAATACTTATTTTCGTTGCAAAATGGTGGTCGATGCAAAATAGATGCTACTCTCAACAAATGTAAAATCGATGCAAAAAATTGTTGCAAGTAAGAATTAACATTGCAACTACTTAGCAACGAAGTAATTCGAAATTATATGGTTGCTATATTGCAACAAAATAAACATTGCAAAGTTGCAACCATCTTGCTTTTTCAAGTTTATTGAGAAATTGCAACAGTTTTGCATCATGATAAAACTACAATATTATATATATTTATAATTTTTTACAGATTTTGATAATTTTTATATTTTATTTTAAAATAAAAATAACTTAATTATTAAATTTTAAAGCTATCATTTCATATAAGAAATGGAATTAGAAACACATTTAATTTACAACAAAAGTTATTAAGTTCATCAGTTGATAGATTACATATATATATATATATATATAGAGAGAGAGAGAGAGAGATTTAATAAACTAATTTAACATATCATCATCAAGTTCAGCAGACGCGGCACGAGCCGAAGCTTGGGAAAAGATGTCATCACTTAGCTCGGGATCTATTTTTGCTGTTGTTTGTGCAGAACGACGAGCGTGTAGAGCTTTCGCAAGAGCTGGATTTTCGCTTGCCAAGATGTCCCAAAGTTGATCAAGACCCTCATAATTTTTTTTGCAACTCTGCAATCTTAGAATTAGCACTTTCTAATTGTGTTCGTAGTTGAACCGGATCTTCAGTTGAACTCTAAGGGATTTTAGAATATGAAGCCCGAATATCTTGTATCGATCCCATACCAATGATACGGTTCTTTTTCTTGGGAGCCATCTAAAAAAAGAAATCAAACTCAAATTATTCTATTGATTACATATGACCAAATGATAACAATATCCAATAATATAAACACAATTTTCATCACAACTTGTAGCACAATTAAGAATCAAAATCAAAAGTAGAAATAACCAAGTTAACTCTAAATGTGACTTCAAGATAATAGAAGTAGTGTCTAGTTTAATACTTGAATTATGATTTTCTATAAACATGACATTTAGTGTTTAAATCTGCAATGAATTGTGTCATGGTTAGTGCTTAATGTGCATGACCAAAACCATCAAACAAACAAAAAGAAACCGATGAAATAGTTAGAAGTTTTCAATGCGAATGACCAAAACCATCAAACAAACACTTGAGTAACTAAATATGGTTTGAAAGATTACAAATATCTAAAACAAGTGCAGTTATTATTCATATAACCCAACACACATAAGTAATAGGTAAAAAGTCAATAAAACAATGACTAATCAAGACACTTCATACTAATCTTACAAAAGCAAGTTCTACAAAAGAATGGGACTGTTAGTTGCTGCAAATGCCTATTTTCTTTTATAGATATTTTGTTATATGATAAAATTATGATACAAACTTCTAATGTATAAAGAGTTTACTATAAAAGAAAACGTACCTTACGAAATATTTCATCTTTTTGAGAAACATTCAGTCTTTCTAATTGAATTGAACCATCATTCGAAGAAAGTTGTGTCTCACGCTCAATAATTTTTTCAGAGATTTTGTTGTAGAGCTGCTCACTCTTTTCATTTACAAACGTCCCATTTTTTCTTTTGTGCATCTTCTCGAACACATCCATAATAGGAGGAAGTTCACCATCGTCAGCCTACACAAAATTATTAGTTAGATAGCTTATGAATACTAGTTCATAACCAACATATGTAAATTATTTTTTAAAAAATTATAACTACCATTTCATAACCAACAGATGCAAATGATTTTTGTCCTGCTGTATGAATAGCTGGTGCTTTTCCACTTGTATTCCCCACTGGTGATGTAGAGCATTTTCCAAACCTCACAACAGATTGAGGATCTTTCCAATATCGAACAAGTCCTTCCCAAACTGAAATCTCCATCCATTGGGGCTTTGCATCAATGCCTATATCCTCCCACTTTCTCTTCCAGCGACAAACTGTGCCTCCTAGACGAAGTCCTGCTTTTTCCCGAAAATTGACTCTAACCGTTCCAGTAACTGTTGGATCCCAATTCCACTTTTGCTTTAATAAAAATAAGAAACACTCAAAGTTAGCTAAAAAATTAACATAATATACATTAAAAGTATAAGTAAATGATATTACCACAAAAGATCTAAACCATGTTTCGACAACGACATCAATTGTCTGAGATATGTTGGCATGTGGCGCCTTGAAAAAACCTTTGATCGTGTTTGATACATCTCGTCCAACTACATTGTCGGTAAACCAAAATGTGTTAGGAGGTTTGTGTGGCACCAATTTCTTCAAACCCTCTCGTCCTGGTTGTACAAGAAGTTGCTCAACTGTCATTTGATCCAACATAATAGGTAATGTGTTTTGTGCTTGTTCTTGAGGCTGAGGCGGTGGTGGTGATGGCGAAGGCGTCAGAGTAACATGGTCTGGTTCATGATCATAGTTTCCATTAGGTTGATGTCTAGAAGACATCGACACCGAGCTACTACGAGGAATAGACCTGCCAGCCGAACTCAAAAACTGAACATAAGTAGGTCCTACTCCTTCCATGACAATCTACAAATAAGCAAGCAATAGACAAACATTTAATAAGAAGAAAAGTTAAAAACTACAAAGACAACAAATGTGAAATAGGAAGGAAACTTAAACAATAGAAGTTTCTTGGCTCGTTGTAAATTTTTTAAAACCCATTAATTTTTTGTACATGAATAATTTAATCCCCTATATTATACAAAAGAACGAATACCTACATAAAGTTAGTTTTGTTTTCTTTCACCAAATACAAACAAAAATCAACTTTTACTTAATAGAAAGTGAAATTGGACAGAAAATTTGCAGAGGTATGAACTCACTACACATAACTATGATGAATCTAAGCTTTTTAGATTAACTTCTTGTTCTTACGATATGGATGGTTGATTGGGAGAAATCGGCGGTGACAATCGAACCAACTAGTTTTTCGTCCATACTTAAGCTGAAATGCATCAGTATTTTGGAGGCAATATGGACAAGATAATCTACCATGGGTAGTCCATCCCGATAACATTCCATATGCTGGAAAGTCACTAATGGTCTACATGAGCACATCCCGCATTGTAAAGTTTGTTCGTCTTGAGTAATCATAAGTACGCACACCGGTATACCAAAGTTGTTTTAGCTCATGGATCAAAGGTTGTATAAAAAAATCAAGAGATCTTTTTGGATGCTTAGGACCCGGGACTAGAATACTCAAGAATAAAAATTCTCTTTGCATACACATATCAGGAGGGAGGTTGTATGGCGTCAATATTACCGGCCATAGAGAATATTGTCTCCCAGACATACCGAATGGACAAAACCCGTCTGTGCATAAACTAAGATAAACATTTCTACTATCTTTAGCAAATTTTGAATGTACCGTCTTAAAATGAGCCCATGCCTTTGCGTCTGATGGATAAGTAACTTCTCCGTCTTTACGTGTATGTTCAGCGTGCCATCGCATTGATTTGGCTGTTCTTTCTGATTGGTATAGTCGCTTCAACCTATTTGTTATTAGTAGATACCACATACGTTGGTAAGAAAACTTATTCCGTCCAGTTCCTTGCGGCTGATATCTTGGTTTACGACAGAATCGACATTCTTGAAGTTGATCATCATCTTTCCAAAAAATCATACAGTTATCAATGCATACATCTATCATCTCCGAAGGTAACCCAATATTGAATACCAGCTTTTGTATCTCATAATATGAATCTGCAGAAACATTATCCTCGGGAAGATACTCATTTAAAAGTTCTGCCCATGTATCCATGCAAAGTTCAGATAAGTTATGATCAGTTTTTATGCTCATCATCCTAGATGCTAATGACAACTTAGATTGACCTTCCCTACATCCATCATAGAGTGGTTGTTTTGCCGCCTCTAGCATATCATAAAATCTTTTGGCATCTACATTTGGTTCTTCATCAATATTTCCACTAAATGACATGTTTTCAGGAAATGCATTTGTAACTCAGGCATCCTATTATGATCATGATGATCATTACCATAATGACCCATATCATGCAAAATATTAGATTGATTGAGTGTTGGTTGATTACTAGTACTACTACCCGCAATATAATTTCCAGAAAATCCCTCTCCATGGTGAAACCAAACAAAATAATGTGGCATAAACCCTCTTCTCAATAAATGATTCCATGCAAGTTCCACTATTATAAATTGGTTATTTTTGCATTTTCGACATGGACAACAAATCTTACCACATTCCAACGTCATCGGTGTATTAATCGCTTGATCCATGAACTGAGCAAGCCCATCTTTGAACTCCTTTCTTAATGATCCGTCCGAGTCAACACGCCTATACATCCATCTTCGATGTGCTTATACATCGTGATTAGTGGACATTCTATGTGTTTTTATCAAAATTTGTAAGAGATGATTTTTTTAACTTGTTTATCTTTCAATGTAGTTAGTTGTGGGCTATTTATAGAGGTTTTGACAGCATAAAGCAACGAATTCGCAACGAAGTAGTTATGATTTAACCATGTTATTGCAAGGAATAACTTCATTGCAAAATGTGAGTACATTTAAAGAAAACGTGTTTACTGAACTTGAAATACATTGCAAACTTCGTTGCAATATGTTTTTTTGCAACGAAAATGTTTTGTTACAAAGGAAGTGATATATTTTTTAGAAAACGTGTCTACCAAATTTATAATTTCGTTGCATATTCGTTGGAACTTATTTGCGATGGAAGTCGATGGTAGTTTGTTGCTTCTTCTGCAACGAACTAGCAACGAATTTTAATTTCTTTACAAAATCGATGCAAAACCGTTGCGAAATTGCAGTGAAGTTGCAACTATTGTGTTCATTGCTTAATTGCAATTACTTTGCAACGGATTTTTTGATCGTTGTTAATTCATTGCTTTTTCGTTGCAGTTTAGAATTGTCAAATATTCCTTGCAAGATTTTCTTGCTAGTAACCTGTATTCTTGTAGTGAAAGATGGAAAGTGAAGAACAAGATGAGGATGGAGTCATCACAGAAAAGTTGATATTCTTAGAGGCCTTGAACATGAATGTGGAAGACGCAAAAGATGTATAGATCATAGACTCAGGATGCACAATCCACATGACTTCAAGAAGAGACTGGTTTGCAAACTTCAATCCACATGGAGTCACAACCATCCTGCTTGGTGATAATCATTCTGTACAATCAGAGGGATGTGGTTCAATTCACTTGGATACATAACGTCAGGTATGTGCCAAATCTCATAAGAAATCTAATCTCCACAAGTGTTTGGACAATTTAGGCTATAAACATGAAGGTGGAGATGGAAAGATGAAGTTCTGTAAGAATAAGAGATTGGCTCTGATGGGAACAAAACAGAAGGGACTTTATATACTCAATGGTGAAACAGTAATATCAGAAAATTGCAATGCTGAAAAATAAATGACAAAGACATCTTTGTGGCATAGTAGAATGGGGCATCTTGGCATCAATAACCTAAAGGTATTATCAGGTAAAGGTATGATTAACAAGTCTGATATTAAAGAATTAGATTTTTGTGAACATTGCATAATTGGTAAATCAAAGAAATTAAGTTTTAATGTAGAATCACACAATACCAAAGATATACTAGGTTATGTGCATGCTGATTTATGGGGAGCTCCTTTAGTTACCCCATCTCTATCAGATAATCAATATTTCCTGTCCATAATTGATGATAAGACTAGAAAAGTATGGCTGATGTTTCTTAAAACCAAAGATGAGACACTTGATAAATTCTGTGAATGGAAAATAATGGTTGAGAAACAAGTAGATAAAAGAGTTAAAACCCTAAGGACTGACAATGGTCTTGAGTTTTGTAATCTCAGGTTTGACTCTTACTGCAAACAACAAGGAATACAACGCCATATAACATGCACCTATACCCCTCAGCAAAATGGAGTAGCTGAGAGAATGAAGAGGACTATGATGGAATAGGTAAGGTGTCTCTTAAATGAGACTGGTCTAGGTGAAGAATTTTGGGCAGAAATAACAGCTACAGTGGCCTACCTAATCAATGGGCCACATGCATCTGATGTGGATCATAATGTGCCAGAAGAACTCTGGTTAAACATGAAGCCTGGATTCTCTCATCTTAGAAGATTTGGATCAGTTACATATGTTCATCATGATCAAGGCAAATTAAAACCAAGAGCATTAAAGGGAGTGTTTATAGCATATCAAATTGGTGTAAAAGGTTATAAAGTGTGGTTATTAGAAGAGCAGAGATTGGTCATTAGCAGAAATGTAGTGTTTCACGAGAATTTGGTTTACAAGGACATTGATGTCTCAAAAGCTAAAGAGGTATCATATGATAATATGTCAGAAGGAATATAGTTGGTTTATGAGACAGGAAAAGAACAGGAAGATATACAGGTTGAAGACAATACAAATCAAGGTGGAGAAATGTTAGAAGAAGATGCAGATCAAGAAGATACAAGTGATCACCCTGAACCACAAGTGGAGCATGATCTGAACAATTATCAGTTAGCTAGGGGTAGACAGAGAAGAGTTATAAGGCCACCTTCAAGATATGATGACTACACAGAAGATGTGATAGCCTTTGCCCTTCTGACAACAGAAAGCAGAACCAAGCTGTTATCATGAAGCTAAGAAAGACAGAAATTGGTCAAGCTGGAATAATGCTATGAAAGATGAAATGAGCTCACTTGCAAAGAACAATACATGGGAATTAGTAAAAAAACCTGAAGGTGTAAAGGTCATTGGTTGTAGGTGGCTCTACAAGCTAAAGGCAGGAATTACAGAAAATGAACCAAAAAGGTTCAAAGCCAGACTAGTAGCAAGATGATTCACACAAAGAGAAGGTATTGACTACCAAGAAGTATTTGCACCAGTTGTTAAGCATGTATCTATCAGAGTTTTGTTATCAATTGTAAAAAATCAAGATCTGGAACTGGAGGAAATGGATGTAAAAACTGCATTTTTACATGGTGACTTGGATCAAGCATTGTATATGGAGCAGCTAGAAGGTTTTGTGCAAAAGGGAAAGGAACATATGGTCTGTATATTGAAGAAATCACTATATGGGTTAAAACAGTCACCTCGTCAATGGAATCACATATTTAACAGGTTCATGTTAGAACATAAGTTCATAAGAAGTGACAAAGATGCTTGTGTGTATGTTAAACAACTCTTTGATGGGAATTATGTTTTGCTTTTGTACGTGGATGATATGTTTCTTGCAGCAAAGGACAAGTCAGAAGTGATGGATATAAAAATAAGATTAAGTCAAGAATTTGACATGAAGGACATGGGGGCAGCTAGTAAGATACTGGGAATGGTAATAAAAAGGAACAGAGAATATGGCACTTTAAAACTATCACAGGGAGTATATTTGAAGAAAGTTCTCAGTAGGTTCAATATGGAAGCATCAAAGGTTGTTTCAACCCCAATTGGAGCACATTTTAAGCTATATATGGTAAGAGATGAAGATGAATGTTTAGATACTGAAGAAACTCCCTATCTGAGAGCCGTAGGTAGCATAATGTATGCAATGGTTAGTACCAGGCCTGACCTTGCTTATGTTGTTGGTTTGGTTAGCCGATTCATGATCAGGCCAGGGAGTATACATTGGGAGACTGTTAAATGGGTCTTGAGATACATAAAAGGGTATGTGAATTATCACTTGGAGTTTACAAAAGGTAAGGATATGCAGATTCAAGGGTATTGTGACTCAGATTTTGCCTTAGACATTGATAAAAGTATATCTATTAGTGGTTACATATTTACAGTGGGTGGGAACACTATGAGCTGGAAATCTGGACTTCAGCAGGTGGTAGCACTATCTACCACATAAGCAGAATATATAGCTTTATCAAAAGCAGTAAAGGAAGCTCTATGGATCAAAGGTTTACTGGAGAATATGGGTATCAGATCTTTAAGAGTAGGAGTTTGGTGTGACTCTCAATTAGCAATAAGCGTAGCAAGGAATATTATCTTTCATGAGAGGACCAAACATGTTAGAGTGAAATTCCATTTCATCAGAGAAGTAATTGAAGAAGGCCAGCTAGAGGTTCTGAAAACTCACACAGTGAAGAATCCAACATATATGCTTACTAAACCAATACCAGTTGGTAAGTTTAGTACATCACTTGCATTCTTAAATATTAAGGAGTAAAGGGCTTTTAGCCCTGATAAGATGAAGCTTAAGATCATGGTATGGCAATTCACTAGTTCTTGAAGTAATTGGAATCAGATTCAAGGTGGAGTGTTGCTAGTTTAGTATACTTCTCTGTTTTGAAATTGAATCAGATTCAGATTGGGTTAAACCAGACATTGGTTCTTCTAATTCAATCAGAGTGTTTGCTGTTATATGATTGTTGCAACGAAAAGCTAACACGTGGAGCATATATATTCATTCATCTTCTTCGCGTAGAAGCAGAGTGATAGAGAGTTCATTTTTCTTCTGATTTCATGTTTACGAGAGAGAAATCTTTGTAACACTTGTTTGATCTTTGAGTTAGTGAATTGCTGATCTTATTCAGTCCCAGAGATGTAGCTCCTCAAATCGAGGGTGAACCCTGAGTAATCAATCTGTTCTTGTGTCTTTTAATTTCGGTTCTGATTCTTGTAAATTGAGAGATTAGGTGAGTTGTGAGTCAAGTTTCTTGGACGAATTCGTAACATATATATTATCAAATGAAGAAAAAAAAAAACATATTATCGAAACACCTTTGTAAACTATATGATTTTGATTTTTTAAAAGGACTACAATCGATACGCATAGATGGAAGAGAAAGAGATGTATGCATATTATTATGTTGTTTAATAAAATAGTATTTGTAGATGTCGAGTTATATCTGTTTTGTTCATAGATCAAATACTGAATTAAACTATTAATTCAATATAAATGGGAGAGATATGATGAAATTGGTTTCGGTTGATGAATAATAAACATGCAAACACATATTGTAGAAAGTTAATTTAGATGAGTAAATTGAGCTATAAAGTGTAAATCAGGAGCTAATAAATATTTCTTAATGATTTGAACGTGGTATATTTTTTTCATAATCTCCTGAATATTGTAAATGGCGAATATTTTGCTGTTAATAATCTTATAAAATGTGCATTAATGTTTGTATACCATCCAAACTTTCTTATGTTGAATTACTCTTTCATTTTTCACCGAACTCCTTTATTTTGTTAAAATAGATTTGGACATTGGTCATGTTCAATCTCCTTAAATGAGAGTTTATTTGTAATTTTTGTAATGTTTACTCGACAAAAGAAAATTATATTTTCTTCTGATAAAATTTTTTAATATTAACATAATATATTTTTCTAGATTTAAGGGCCACAAAATTCAGTTGATCCGAGGGAGATGAGGTGAGGGACTCCTCCATGTTGGTTTAGTATAACCATCGCGAAGCCACTGTCTCCAAGAAACCGTTGTTCCGATTAAACTGAAAAAACAAAAAACACACAATTATTCAAACAAGACTTTTACTCCAAATTTTTTAATACAAAATACAAAAATTCATTTTTTTTTTGTTCTTACCACAAGCATTCAACAATGCACTTTGTGTTCTATAAATAAACTCGAACATGTCTCTAACCCAAGATCTCTCATATACTCTTGAATAATCAATTCTCACTCAAACTCTAAATCCAGAAAAATGACTCAAAAATTTTGAAGTTCTTCCAAGCCTTTTGCCCCTTAAATGTTCACTCAACCCTACTTGTCCTTTCCTTTTTGTTTTGTGATTCAACTTCTTTTTCTTTCACGTTCCTGAATCTCTTTTTCCTCTTTTGAAGCTTTCCATTTTTGGCTTAAGCTCACACATCGATTCTCCTTTAAACCACATTCCCGCTTCTTTCACTTTGGCACTCCATCTATTCATGAACCAGTAGTTCTTCTACATCTACATAAACCTTCTGCGTTCGGAGTCTCAAGCTCACTTGCCGTTGTAACTCATCCGCCGCCGAACATTCTTTGTCTTTCTTGCATGTACGTCGCAAAGCTGTTTGCGCACCTAGAACCACTGTGCCGCTGTTACATCCTTTCGCATTCCTCGGCGTGGGATGTGGAGTAGATTGCCGGATTCACATAATTGTCAAAGACCTCCATCGCGGTGCACAAGGCTATAGTTTGTTAGAGGAGGAGAAAGATCTTGTCTCTAATTCTCGTAACCCCTTAATCTCATATCTTAGATCTGTAGCAGTGCTGACTCACAAATTTTAGGGACTTCCAAACAAAAATAAAATTTGGACCTTTTAAATTTAATCTATTAAAAAACTAATAGATAAATTAATCAAATATTAATGAATTAGATTTTTATTGTAGATTTTTATACATTTATAAATAAAATACAAATAACTATTTATTATTGTCATTTTTAAATCACTATTTAAAAAAAATATATATATATATA
>OVBE01005575.1:0-21470 GCA_900406425.1 Iberis pinnata | reverse complement strand
TTTCACCCCGAAAATCCCACCTATCAATTAGATTTTCCCAAAAATCATACATATCACATATGGGGACATAATTGAAGACAATCTTGAAAGTGAATCTAATAATGAAGAAGAGACAAACAACCAGCCATTACTCGAAGACACCAGTTTTTTGTGTGAAAACCTAATCGATGTCAGAAACCAGAATTTCGAATTAACTTGTGACATATAGAAGCTTAAAGAAAAGGTGAAATTGCTTCAAACAGCCTTAACTGAGGAAGAAAAGAAAAATCAACTGTTAAAGTCTCGATTGAGTGAACTGTTAAGAAACATCAAAATGTTGACTAAGGGTACCAAAGATCTTGACAAAGTACTTGCAATGGAGAGAGACATCGGCCTAAACTATGGGTTAGGATATCAAGGACATACTAAATGATCCAAATCGTTTGTCAAATCGTAAGTCAGTCAGTCATGCATCAGAACTTGGGAAGGAACATTAGACTATTAAAGCCATCACCAACAGAAGACAAAACAATCAGAATTGGCGACCAAGAAATCAAGGGTACTATCAGACATGACAAGTTAGATATCAGTTGTGTTTCTACTATAGAAAACCTGGACACTACAAAGCACAGTGTTACCACTGGGAGGCAAAAATGTATCCTATCAGATGTCATATAGACTATTATCCTGATAAGGATCTTACAACAGGGCATGGGTCAGAAAAGACTTGTTGTACTGTTTCTCAGCACAAGCAGAGTCCTTCAAAAAATCTGAAGGTGATGTTTAACCAGTAGAGTTGACCTGTTTCTCAGCTCAAGAAAAAGTGGCTATGAAGACTGAAGATGATGATAAACCAGAAGTGGCAATGAAGATTTCAGATGCAACATAGTGGTATTTTGATAGTGGGTGTTCAAGACATATGACATGAAGTAGAGATAAACTAATGAATTTTACATAGATCAACTCGGGAAAGGTAACATTTTGAGGAGGAGCCAAAGGTAAAATTGTTGGCAAGGATGAAACAAGTGGTTTGAGTAAACGAAGTCTTCCAAATGTGTATCTAGTTGAAGGGCTGACTGCGAATTTGATTAGCATAAGTCAACTATATGATGAAAGGTTGGTTGTTACTTTCACGAAATCAACTTGACAAGCAGTAAATGAAGCATGTCAAGTACAACTAACAGGAATCATATCTGGGGATAACTGCTACATGTGGTAACGAGTCAACTCGAGCTATGGCACTTGGGCATATCAATGTCATAACGTTAACAAAATTAGCCAATCAAGAAATTGTCAAAGGAATTCCCAAGCTAAAGAGTGATGATATGTTTTTCTATGGACTGTGTGCAAAGGGAAAATAAGTCAAGATGTAGCACAAACTTACTCAGGATATTCTCTCAAAGAAATCTTTTGTTACATATGGATCTTATGGGACCGATTCAAGTGGAAAGTCTGTCCGAAAGAAGTATATATGGGTAATTGTTGATGATTTCACTACATTTACTTGGGTGTGATTTTTGCATGAGAAATAAGAAGCGGTGGATTGCTTCAAAATATTGGTACTGCAACTTAAGAATGAAAAATGGGGAATCAAGTCAATTCGAAGTGATCGTGGAGGATAATTCCAAAATGAATTGTTTGATAAGTTGCGTGAGTACACCTCAACAGAATGGTGTGGTTGAAAGGAAGAATCGAACACTAAAAGAAATGGCTCGTGCCATGCTGCAAGCAAATCAAGTTGCGAAGCACTTTTGGGCTGAAGCTGTCAGTACATCATGTTATATCATAAACAGGGTGTATGTTCGAGAAGGAACCACTATGACACCATATGAAATGGGGAAGGGAAAATCACCAAGTGTGAATTATTTTCATGTGTTTAGATGTTTCTGTTACATCCTAAATGACAAAGAGCAGCTTGGGAATTTCGATGCGAAAAGTGATGAGAGCATGTTTCTCGGTTACTCAACCACCAGTACGGCTTATCAGATATTTAACAAAAGGACCAAGACTATCATGGAAACAGTAAATGTTGTAATTGATGATTCTGGATATCAACCAGAGGGGTTAGTACTAAATCATGTGCAAGTGCCTGATGATCAAGTAGTTAAAAATCAGAACAAAGCTGATGTGACTCAAGATAATTTAGTGTTTTGTGCTACAGACAAAGAATTTGTTGATAGATTTTTTCAACACATGACTCAAGAGTTTGAAATGAGTATGGTTGGAGAACTGACTTATTTTCTTGGTTTGTAGGTTAAACAGACAGAAGATGGCATATCCTTTAGTCAAATCACATATACAGAGCTCTGGTTACACGATTTGGACTTGACTCTAGTAAAATAGCCAGAACACTGATGAGTACAACTTGCAAATTATCTCGAGATGACGAAGGAGAAGATGTAGACCATAAGCTTTACAGAGGAATGATTGGAAGCCTATTGTATCTTAGAGCAAGCAGACCATATATATGCTTAAGTGTGGGGGTTTGTGCAAGATATCAGGCAAAACCAAAAGTGTCACATTTGCATGCTGTCAAGCAAATCATCAAAATATATTAAAGGATCAGCTGATCTGGGTATTTACTACACCAACGACACCAACAGTAATCTCGATGGGTATTGTGATGTAGATTGGGCTGGCAGTCTAAATGACAGACGAAGTACAAGCGGAGGATGTTTCTTTCTGGATAATAATTTGATAGCATGGCAGAGTAAGAAGCAGAATTGTGTGTCATTGTTCATAGCTGAAGCTGAGTATATTGCAATGGGTAGTACTCAATTACTGTGGATGAAGCAGATGGTAAGTGACTATGATATTCATACAATTTCGATGATGGTTCATTGTGACAATCAAAGTGCCATCAACATAGCCAAAAATCTGGTGCAACATTCACGAACCAAACATATTGACATCAGACACCATTTCATTCATGAGTTAATTGAAGATAAACTTATTGTGGTTGAACATGTGGGAACAGATTTTCAGCTTGCAAACATGTTTACGAAACCACTTGATTTTAATCAGTTTATTAACCTTCAAAAGGCTATAGGAGTTTGTAAAATTTGATTAGTAGATACTACGGTTGAGATAAAAGGTCAAACGGGGCATACAGTATATTAGGGAGATTATTTCAAAATGTCTTAGTAGCTGAAAAAGAGTTGCTTGTCATACCATATGAAACAGATAGTACTAGTATGGTGTATAATCAAGGAGGTCAAAGAGCTGATCACCCAGTAAGCATAAATATGCGACCAAAACAATACAAGAAAAAAAAAGGGTGTTGATGTCTAAACTTGAGAAGTTAAGTGATGGTTCAAACAGACATGTATACATTTGTCTAGTTTATACACATCATGGTTGAAAACTGTTCTTGTCAAGGATAAAGATATGACAGTGCGAAATACTAGTCATCTACACATGTGTACAAGTGTGTTCTGCTGATCAATATCTAAAAATTCTCGCTTAATCAGGTTACAAATTTTGTGTGTCACTATGTTTTTCTAAACTAAAATACTTATGCTTTGTCAAAAGAAAAATCTTTGTTATTTGATGATTATTTTTTCCTATATGTTCCCCATCGATAGTATCTGATCACTGGTTGTGGATGTGAGTGTCAATGTATTTCAGGTTATGATGTGTCTGGTTCCACTACTGTCAAGATGATTAATGTGGGTTTAATTGTGTCCACTGGATTGGTATTGGGTTGTAGTTCTGATTGAAGTCGCAAGCCCACCAGTTTTGGCTCTGAAATGCCACGTGGACACATGCAATACCTGTTAGTGTGTTTGGGTGTTTGGTCGTCAATCTATTTATGTGAATTCACACTTCTAGATTGGATCTACATATGCCATGACTGGTTGTTACTCTGATTGGTTGCTTTCCAAGACACAATTGTTACATCAGTCCAGCATGCGCTTTATGTTTGTACATGTTTAATCACGCTTCAAGATATGTTTGTCATCTCCAGTCTGGTCTCTTTATCTGCTGAATCGTCATTGTGTCTCACTGACGACTGGAGATCACTCTCAGTAGCTCTGTACGCTCAATCTCACAAACACGAAAACACAATCTAGCCAAGCTCAATCTCTATAAAAAATCGGCTAAAAGAACTAGAGAACTTCTATTCTACTTAGCATCCTATTTGTCGTCTCTGGTCATAACTCTTCTTTTCATAAGCCTTTTTTTAGAGAACACGGAAGGTTTAGGTTTAGACCTTAATATAAATAGGATGCTAGTAGAATAGAAGTTCTCTAGTTCTTTTAGCCGATTTTTTGAGAGATTGAGCTTGGATAGATTGTGTTTTCGTGTTTGTGAGATTGAGCGAACAGAGCTACCGAGAGTGAAAGATTAAGAGAAAAAAATCCAGTAAATAAAGAACAAGTTGTATTGTGTTTATCTTAATAAAAGATGTGTTTTTAAGAAGATTTAATTGTTGTTAATCTGTTTACACTTTTAGTACCCAACTACAATATTAACTATCAAATGTTGAAATTATCTTGGATTTTATAGTTTATGATGTTCAGAGAATTCTGTATTGAGATCGATATCAACATATGATGGAAACATAGAAGATGAAATCAGCATAGAAGATCTTATTGAAATTCAATTCTTCGCCTTAAAATGATTCTTAGTATATGATAAGAAGCAAGTGAGTTTGCTGATCTCATAGAATCTATAGAACTGGTAGACTTGGGCAATATTACACATCGGAACATGTTTATGCTCTAACCAAATATTAGCCTTTATTAGATGACATGATTGTGATGATGGATTGTGAGAGAATGCAGATCTCTATGGCTTAAAACATTTGCATTGATGTAAAGTTCTTAGACTAAAACATTGAAGTTTTTGTTGTCGCATTGGAATCTAGTCACATGATCGTGCAAAGAAGCAAGGGGAAAAAAGTGTTTCACTTTAACCACCGGAGATCAGTCGTGAGATTTTTCCGCCTAACCTGTCACCATAACAAAAAGAATAATATGTACGATTCATGATCTTCTCGAAGACAACTTTTGAAACTCGGATTTCTCAAATCCTCTTCCTCCGCATAATACAGACGTTTTGTTGCCATCATCGGCCTCAGCCGTGGTGTGCTTTGTGTCTGTGCGTTAGCCTTGGCTGAGCCATCGAAGGCGAAGAACATATATGGTATTCTCGGATAAGCTGATCTCACACCGAAGGATCTCGTGGCTCTGCACGATCTCTGGTTCGATCATGTTAAACTATAAAATTAAACTATAGTACATTTATCATAAATTATAATGTTAAACAATGATACATCGAAGGATCATGGTACGATCTCTGGTAATGTGTTGTGGTGGCTATGTTGATATCGATCTCAATAGATAATTCTCACTATAAAATCATAGAAAATTTCAGTATATTTTTTTAAATAACAGTTTTTAATATAAATATATATATATATATATATATATATATATTTAATATGTTCCATATATACTATCCACACGACAATTATTCCAAAAATATCACGAATTTGAAAATGCTTTAAAATTTCAAGTTTAAATCATAAACCCCCAAAACTAAATTCGATCCGCTTCAAAATTAAATCCTAAATTCGATTTAGTGAACTCAAACCCAAATTTTTTAATTATAAATTTTTAATTTGTGATATTTTTGAAAAAAAATATTTTAATAATATTTTTGGAAAAAATTAAGATTGTGTAATACTTTTGGAATATGAACTTTTTGTGGTATTTCATAGAATTCTTCTAAGTATAATAATAATTTTATTTCAAATAACTTAATTAAGTTTGTGTTTAGTGACTTTTTATGGATGAACAACTTTTAAGAAACTTGAAGTTGAAGAGTCTCTGTTTGGTACTCGTTATAATTTTTATTTGTTTTCGTCAAAGTAATTATTATGATAATGCCTATTCGATTTGACATCACTCAACACTAGCAGTATTTTGGCTAAACGTAAAATAATAACCAAAAATGTATATTAATAATGATAAAACTAACTAGCGTTGGAAGTCTAGTTTTAGTATTCATGAAATTTCTTGCCCCCAATATACATATATAGAAAACTTTTAAAATCAATATAAGACCATAACCTTTTGAATTTCTTCTTTGATTCCATTTCCATTCTCGGGAAAAGACAAAATGATTTCAAATAAGAAGATATTTTATTCATATATAAGTTCTATATAAAAGAAATTATTGATCTTTCAGCTATAATTATTTTGGATTAAATTAGCCATTACTAATCATATATAAAGTTGGCCAGACTATGAATCTTCATAGTGTTGACAAATTTGAAGGAAAGTTTGACACACATCACTAATATATTTAATCAAAAATAATAAACACATAATTATAATATTATGAATCGAAGTTTGTTTTGTCATCCAATCCATGGAAGTTCAAAAATTAAATTCATATTTAATACTATTGAATTATACATGAAAAGTTATAAAAAATATTGTCAAGTGGCTGAAGAAGAATTCAACACATGTCACTCATATATTTAATCAAAATAATAAACCATAATTATAATATTCAATTCATAGAAGTTTACAAATTAAACCCATATTTAATCTATTAAATAAACATAAAAAATTATATTAAAAATTTCTTCTCATCTTCCTATTATTATTAAATTAGTAAACTATTTATTAGTAATTTCTAAAAATTAATTTTTTATAATTCAAGTGCTTCAAAAATAATGGCTAACAAGTTTATATTATTTATAAATAAATATTTCAACAAGATTTTTTTATAAAAATAAAGTTAATATTTAAATAATGAGTGCAAATGCATTACATACTATTTACGATTTTATATATTAAAATGATAAAAAAAAAATTAATTTTTCAATTTCTCATCTAACTAAGACATTCAAATTAAAAAAATTTAGTTGAACTAAACAATATATAGACGAGAAGAGAGTTTTATATATGGTTTGACAAGAAGAGATAAATTTTAGATTAGTGGTTGATGTTGTTGTTCAATAGACTTAGATAAAAATTACTGAGATTTTTATGAAATTCCAACATTGGATAAATCGGCTAATGTGGAAATGTCGGACAAAAATTTATTCAACGCAGTAATGTAATTCAATATCGAGAACAATTTAGATGACAATAAGAACTAACAATTGAAAAAAAAAATTACTGTATGTGTGATGCGTTGTTTTATATTGATGGTTTTATCGGTTAAATGAAAAAATGATTTTTAAAAGTTAAAATATAGATAATTAAGATTTATATGGTGATATAATATTTTCATGTTCAAGAATACATATAATTATATGGATAAAATGATAATTTAAACGTAACAAGGATGTAATTATGAAAATATTAGTGATAGAAAAATATAATTTAACCGGGGCTTCTAGCTCTGGTGGTAAAGGGCTCACAGTTGTGAGTTCCGCCACCTGTGTTCGAATCCCGGCCACCGTCAATTAACATGGAGTGAATTCGGCGGTCCTCCTGGATATCCTTGGCGACTGCGGACGCTTTGGGCCTAGTCGGAGTCTTTCGGGACTCCGGATACCAGGGTCATCAAAAAAAAAAAAAAATACAATTTGATAGTCTGTAAATTTAAAAATCAAGTGATGTTTATAGAGTTTTTTTAATGTCTCACAAAATAATAATTAAAAAATAAACTTTGTGCGTGTGCACAGACGCACACGTACATTAATCTAGTATATGTTAAAAACAAAAATCATCCATTTCAAAGAGATCCAAACTCAGGACAAAAGATTCAAATCTCCTAAAACTAGTTATATATGTTGCTCAACAATATGTTAAAAGTGTTAGAAAATAAATAATTCAAGAGATATTTCATCAAATAGATCAAGTGGCAAGTGGAAAGTATGAAATCTAACATTAACTCATACCTATTTTATCTTATAAGTACAATGCATTCTTTCATTTATAATTCAAAATTCACGACCCATATCCAATAAACATCACTTTTCTTTTATCATTTTCTCTCTATAAACTTTAATACTATTTTAAGTTTCCGATCCAATTTCTCGGGTATAAATTTTTTTCCATAATTCATATTTGTTCATCCAACAAAATAATACTCTAATTATAACATGTTATTAGCACGATCACTCTATGATACAACTGGTTTATTTATTTATTTATTTATACTTATACTATACGGGAGTGGTATGTCTTCTCGTTATTATTATGAATGTTTTTGCACCATAATTACTTATTTACAGTTTATACTTGGGATAGCACTGCCGACTGAGATTTTATTTTATGCATTGTTTCAATTATTTTACATTTTATTTATTGTTCAATATAAATCGTCAATTACTAATATATTATTGTTAATTATTTTTTATGTTATGATTATTATACAAAGGAGGCTCTGCCACCCGTATAAAAATCACTGATATAAACTTTAATAAACTAAATGTATTACTAAATGAAGTTTTCAACTTAATTTTTCTTTTACGATTAAATTTCCAACAGTCACAAAGAAAAATTTTCAAAACTTTTTACCCTTTCCAACGGTTATGGATCATAGTTTTTCAATCTATAGATATACTCATCTTTTCATTCATTTACTTCATCCAAACATTTTATCTTTTATCAAATAACTTCTCAAGAAATTTCTGAAAAATATTTACTTCTCAGAAAATTTTTCATTTAATGTTAATTATTATATTTTTCTTGATTATTGTTTCTGTTTACGACTCTTCTATTGGAGAATTTTCCGATACAAAAAATATTAGGAATATTATTTTAATTGTGTTTATTGTAATTTTTTTATTTTTTTATGTAATGATTAATGTAAGCGGTTCATTTTAAAATTAAAAACCTAATAAAGTTTTATTTTATATTCTAGATACAAATGGCTAATGCTGAGAAACTCCTGTTTCCGGCTCTTAATGTAACTGGAGATAATTACATATCATGGACCACCGATATCGAACTTCAACTGGAATCCCAAAGTTTGGAAAAAACTTTAAAAGATGATGGAGGACCAATCTCTTCAGATTCACAGCTAAAGTGATCATGTTAATGAAAAAACATTTGGATCAAAATTTGATACATGATTATGCAAATAAAAAAAAAATCAAGAATTTTGTGGAAAGCCTTATAGTAAATGTTTGAAAACCAAAGGCAAATAACTCTTCCACATGCATGGACCAATGGACCCATTTGAGGTTCTAAGATTTCAAAACTGTGGAGGCTTATAATTCTGTCATGCTGAGAATTGCAACACAATTACAATATCGTAGAAATCCTGTTTCAGAAGAAGAAATGCTAAATAAAACATATCTCACATTTCACAAAAATCACCATATATTACAAGAGCAATACAGGAACCAAGGCCGCAAAAGATTATCGTATTTGATTGTAGCGCCCAAAATAGCGGAAAGAAATAATGAGCTTCTCATTAAGAATCATAATTCCCGTCCTACTGGTGCCAAGACATTCCCTGAAGTGAATGTAGTGAATATAAGAAATCCAGAACGAGAAAATCATACATTATCGGGGTCGTGGTAGTGGTCATGGCCGCCATTTTTATCGTGGACGTGGTAGGAATTTTAACCCACAAGGCAGAAGGCCATTTAAATGGGTTACACCTAAACAATTTTCCAAAGGGAAAGAAATTCAAGAAAGCTCCACCTATAAGCGTGAGAGTGCATGTTATAGATGCGGGTCCTGTGGATGATAGAATCTACAATATGATTTTGTCAACTTATTCTTAATGAGGAATTCGATTGTTCTTGTTTAATAAGGAAAAAGACGCAATAGAAATTAATATCGAAATAGATCTTATTGATTTGAACTAATGAATACACTTGTAATTTAGGTTGTAAATGATCTAAAAAAATGATTAGATAATTAGCTCCCAGAAAAAAAAAAGATCCCCTTTCTTCATCTTCTTCTTCTTACTTTTATAGTCATCTCCACTTAGCTAGGGTTGTTCTGATATTCTCAGCTTATTTTCCCTAATATATTGGTGAATCCCCACTAATTCTGAACCATCTGGACTCTATCACCACTTGCTCGTCCTGCGTTTGTATCCTTCCCAGTTTGATTGCGTCCTGAGTGTTCGTCTGCCTCTCTATCATACTCAGGTGGATAGTTTATTTGGTCAACCTTTTGTGCTTAATGCGTAATGAGTCAACTCTTGAGGGACGATACTAGCTGAGGCAAAATCCTGCTGAGGGAGTTTCGACACTAACAGGTCCAAAGGACATTGGTCCCATACATGTCAGACATCTTCGCACCTCTGTAAGTTATATCAAGAGTCCACTAAAAGAAAATGAAAAGAAGTGAATTTTACGGAGCACTTTGAGGGTACAACACACCTCGATGCTTCTGACTTTGTCAATGATTTCGATGATGATACGCGTGCGAACAATTCAAATTGCTTATAATGAGACTCCTAAAGTAGTCTCCAGTTATGCCATTAATATTCATTATGTATTTCAACTGTTTATTTTAATAATATTGTTTTCAAAAGTTTAATTTTTAAATATTGTGTGTTTTATTTTCAATAAATAAAGTTTGATTTGGTTTCTTTTATTGATATTTACATCTTTTATAGAAATAGATGACGTTACAGATGAAACACTACTCAATAAAGTGAATAAAGAAATATGTATACCAGATAGTGGAACAACACACACTATTCTGAGAAATAAGAGATATTTTCTATGATTTAAAAATGACAAACATAGTTGTCAATAAAATACAAGGCCCAGTAGACCTGATTGAAGGAATTGGCATTGCCAACTTTAAGTTACCACATGGAACAAAATTTTCCAATAATAACACCTTATATACTCCAAATTCAATATGAAATTTATTGAGTTTTGAAGATATATATAACCAAGGATATGACACTCAGTCTGCAACTGAGGATGGAAAGAAGTTTATGTATATAACTTCTAATAAACTCATAAAAGGAGTTATCATTGAAAAGTTACCAAGGCTTCCTTCTAGTTTGCATCACACATATATAGATGTAGTAGAGTCGCACCTTGTGACTAAAGGAAACCCAGAAGATTTCACTTTATGACATTATCGCCTCGGTCACCCAGGCACATCAATGATGTGAAACATCATAGAGAATTCACATGGTCATTCTTTGAAATCCAGTGAAATATAGCAAGGAAGTAAATTGACATGTGTCGCTTGTTCTCTTTGAAAATTAATTATAAGACCATCACCAACCAAAATTGCAAAAGAATCACCAAAGTTTCTTAAAATAATTCAAGGCGATATATGTAGACCAATACAACCACAATGTGGACCCTTCTACTGCTTTATGGTACTGATAGACGCATCTAGTAAATGGCCACATATTTGTCTATTATCATCTCGAAACGGCAAGATTCCTAACTCAAATTATTAAACTGAAAGCTTGGTTCTCTGATTATTATATTAAAAGAGTTAGATTAGACAATGCTGGTAAATTCACATCTCAAGCATTCAATAATTATTGTATGGCAACATGGATTGAAGTTGAACATCTTATACCTCATGTTCATACACAAAATGGTTTGGATGAATCATTAAATAAATGTTTGCAATTAATTGCAAGAACGTTAATAATGAGATCAAACTTCCAACAACTGTATGGGGACATGCTATTTTACATGCAGAAACATTCATTCGGATAAGACCAAATGCTTATCATAAATATTTCCCATTACAGCTATCATTTGGTCGAGAACCAAATGTATCTCATCTACGAATTTTTGGATGTGTTGTATATGTGCCTACAGCACCAACACAACATACAAAGATGGGACCACAAAGAAGATTGAGTATATATGTTGGTTATGATTCTCCATCATTTATACGATACCTAGAACCGCAAACTGGCGACGTGTTTACAGCACGCTTCACTTATTGTCACTTTGATGAAAAAAGTTCCCAGTTCTAGGGGAGAAAACAGCAAGTAAAGAGATCAAATGGAGCGTACCATCACTATTACATGGTGATCCTCCTACAAAACATTCTGGAAAAAAAGCTCAACGTATTATGCATTTATAGAGTATAGCCAATCAGCTACCTGATGTATTTGCAAATACCAAAACAATAACTAAGTCACATATTTCAGCTGCAAATGCTCCTACTCATATCGAAATACCAAATGAGAATGGAAAACAGATAATACATGTGAGTCTAAAGTACACTTAAAGCATGGTAGACCTATGGGTTCCAAGGATAAGAATCTCATAAAACAAAAGGAAGTTGAAAAACATGATACTCCCAAAAAAACCAAAAATGTTTTGAAAGAAATGAATCATGATACTCCCAAAATAATTTAAAGTGTTTTGAAAGAAACTAATCATGAACCTAACAGAGATGCAGAGCTTAATGATCCTTAAGAAAATCATGAAATTTCAATCAACTATATTCAGAACAAAAGAATATGGTAACAAAAAGAAATGGATGATATTGATGATGTTTTCTCTTACCTTTTATCCAAAGAAATATATGAAGAAAATGAAGATCTTGAGGATTGGATAAAGTGGAAAGAAGCAATACAAGTGGAACTTGATTCGCTAAATAAACGAAATGTATTTGGACCTATTGTTCTCACACCCGAGAATGTAAAACTTGTCGGATACAAATGGGTTTTCGTACGAAAGCGAAATAAGAACAACGAATTTTTGAGATATAAAGCTCATCTTGTAGCCCAAGGTTTTCCCCAAAGACTTGTAATTGATTACGAGGAAACATAATCTCCTTTCATGGATGCAAAACGTTTACATTTTTGATGAGTCTATCTATTAAAAAAAATCTTGAAATGCGTTTAATGGATGTCATTACAGCGTATTTCTATGGATCATTAGATAGTGACATCTATATGAGAATTCCTTATATATTTAAAATGCCAAGAGCACTAAGTTCTAAACCTAAAGAACTATGTGCGATAAAATTGCAAAGATCATTGTATGGGTTAAAACAATATGGACGTATGTGGTACAATCGTCTTAGTGAACACTTAATAAAGAAATGATATGTAAACAATCTTATATGCTCATGTGTTTTCATCAAGAAAACAACAAATGGATTTGTGATTATTGCGGTATATGTAGATGATCTAAACATTATTGGAATTAAAAAATACAAAATGCATCGAATTATCTAAAAGAAGAATTTAAGATGAAAGATCTAGGGCAGACAAAATGTTGTCTTGGACTACAAATTGAACACTCTCAAAAGGGTTTATTTTTGCATTAGTCCATATATACGAAAAGAGTATTAAAACACTTTAACATAGATAAGGCAACTCCTCTAAGTACTCCCATGGTCGTTCGATCACTAAATATCGAAAGTGATCCTTTTATACCATCCGAAGAAAATGAAGAGATGCTTGGTTCTAAAGTACCATATCTAAGTGTTATTGGAGCTCTTATGTATCTTGCAAATTGTATTCGACATGATATATCATTTGTCATTAATCTCCTTGCAAGATTCAGTTCATCACCTACTCGAAGGCATTGGAATGGGATTAAACATTTCTTTCGATACTTGCAAAGGACCACTAATTTAGGATTATTTTATACTAAAAATTCATATGGACAAATGGTTGGTTTTGCAGATGCAAGATATTTGTCAGATCCACACAAAGCCCGATCACAAACCATATATGTTTTCATAATCGGAGGTAATACTATATCATGGCATTCTCAGAAGCAAACACTTGTTGCCAGTTCTTCAAACCATGCTGAAATCATCACACTTCATGATGCAAGTCGAGAATGTGTATGGTTGAGATCGATGAGTCAACACATTAAATCCAACAGTGGAATTCATGTAAAAGCATAACCAACTATGTTGTACGAAGACAACGCCGCTTGTCTTGCACAAACAAAAGAAGGATATATCAAGAGTGATAGAACCAAACATATTCCACCGAAGTTATTTTCATATACCCAAGAACTCGAGAAGAACAAGGAAATTGAAGTGAAATATTTTCAATCAAGCAACAATGTTGCAGGTGTCTTCACTAAATCATTACCTACCTCAGTATTCAGAAAGCAAATTCATAACATTGGAATGCGCCGTCACGAGACATATAAAGATGACATCTTCACTCGAGGGGGACCTTGCGTGGTTGTACTCTTTTTACCTTATTATTGTTTTTCCCACTAGGTTTTCCTAGAAAAGTTTTTAACGAGGCAACATAAACAAAACGCAAGTCATAGTGTTGATGTTGATCTCCAAGGGAGAGTGTTACAAAACAAATAATTCAAGAGATAATTGATCAAATGGATCAAATTGGCAAATGAAGAGTATGGAGTCTAACATCAATCCATACCCATTTTTCCTTATAAATACAATGCATTCTCTCATTTGTAATTCACATTTCACAACCCAAATCCAATAACATCATTCTTCTTCTATCATTTTCTCTTTACAAATTTTAATAATATTTTAAGTTTCCAATCCAATTTTCCGGGTATAAAATTTTTTCTATAATTCATATTTTTTTATCCGACAAATAGTACTCCAAATATAACAAAAAGCAATATTATACTCTTGAGTCTTGTTTCAAATTAATGTGAGGTAGAAAATATAAATAAATGTTAGAAAATATGGAAATTTTCTAATACTGTAACTTTAATTTTTTTTCTTTCCTAAATTACTATTTTTCACTACTTTTTGTAAATTATCGTTTTCTTGTGTTAGTTGGCATAAGGTTTTTAAAAATTATGTTGCCTTCATTTTTATTAACGCGTGTTCAATATGTGTAAAATGATTGAAGCATGATCTATCTAAACTATGATTTAAGGAATCCTTTAGTAAAATAATTTTAGTTTGATGTGATATATTACAAAAAATACCACTACAATTTAACGAATAAAATTAATATTCATTTAATAAAAATTAATCATGTAAGCATAAATTTAGGATATAATAGTTAGCATTGAATAATATATTTAATTATTTTTTAATTAATGCAATAATATATCATTTTAAAATGGTTTATTACAACACCTTTTTTGTAAAAATCTATTAGCTATTATTATGCCTTATAAAATGTTTTAAAAAAAAAAAATTAGGTTATATATAGAGCAATATAACTAAATACGTACTATTTATATACCTATATGTTTCGCTCGTGTTAATTATATGATATTATTAGCTAAATAATAATATAACAAACATAAATGTTTATTATTAATTAAAAGTTAATTTTATCTGTAGTTGTTGTGGTATATTAAAAAAAATTTCCACCAACAGTATGACTACTAAATTAATATTCATAAGTAGAAAAAACCAAAACAATTTGTTAGTGGTATGAAAAATTCTAGCGGGTTTTATGTATATCCGACCTAAATTGAATTCAAAATATGATTGTATTAATGGGTCAATTTGGTTGGGTTGTTAGATTACCATAAAATAATTTCTTCCAGAATACCATAAATATATAAATTTAATTTTAAAAATTAAAATTAAAATTTTTGGGTTTGGGTTCACCAACAAGAGTTTATAATTTAGATTTGAAGGTTAAAGTATATTTTTGAAGGTTTAGGATTTAAATTTGATATTTAAAAGCAATTTCAAATTTGTTGTATTGATTTGAACAAATGAATGTTGTGGTATTTAAAAAAAAAAAATTAAGAGTATGATATTTTTGGAAAACTCTACTTTTTGTGGTATTTTTTGAATGTCTTTTTAAAAAATTCATCAAAACTAATAAAAAATGAAACTGAAAAATGGGATCCGAGTAAATGTTAAACATAATATGCCTTATTATGCACTATAAGTATTTCAAGTAATTTTGTAGTAATTTTCAACAAATGTGGATGTGCTTTGACGAAAACTAAGTTATACTAAGGCCCCGATTGGAAGTGCTTACAGCAAAGCAGAAGTTGTATGCAGCATAAGCATTATGCTGCAGAAGCTGTATGCTCTTATTTAATAGGCATAATTTACTGATTGGTAGAGCAGAATATGATTATATAAAAAATTGCATCTAACTATTTGAAAAATATTTACTTTAAAGTATTATATAATAAATATATAAAATAATTTGATATATTTTATATCATAAGTTATTTTTAAATTTAAGTTATTATCTTATAATTTTTAAAATAGAAAAAATAAATTAATAGTAAGTTATTATATTAACAATAATATATATAGATATATATATATATATATTAATGTTTAAATATTTATTTAAAATAAATAATATAAAATTAGTAAAATAAATTTTATTATAATAAAAAATTTTATATAATTTTATTTCATAAATTTTTCATATATAATTATTTATCTTATAATTTTATAAAATGAAACAAATAAATTTATAATAAATAGTAATTTAAATTATATTTTTAAAATATGAATTTAAAATTAGAATAATATGGTTTTATTATGATATTTAAATAAATTTTTATAAATTTTAAAATATATTAATACAAAAAAATAATTTTAAGTAGTAATTTATAATGAATATAAATATATTTTTGATGTTTTTAAGAGATAAAATAATTTTAAATTTTAATTTAATAGTTTTATAATATTTTAATACTCAATGCTCTAGGAAATACTCATTTTGAAAGCATAGAGGTGAGGAGCATTTAGGAGCATTAGCATATGCTAAATGCTCACCTAAATGCTTTTTTAAGCATATGTGATTGGATGAGCATGGAGTATAATGATCTCCTCTATGCTCTACCAATCAAGACCTAAGTCTGACTAAAATGATTGATGATGTAATATTTACGTACGTATTGTGAATTACAATTCTGACATCCACTTTCCTTATATATATCACAATCACATGTAAATATATCAAATTATAACACAACAACAATTATTAATAAAGAGTAAAAATTAAAATGTATATTCGCGCAATACGCGGGTTAAAATCTAGTTTACTTAAGATTTAATGAGCACAAAAATGATTATTTAAAGCTTGCAATGATGTCTAAAAAATTGTGTGGACATAAGCTATAACTAAACTTTTGATAGACTCCGAATTTAATTCCTAAAACTACACTGCAATAACATATCACTACAACATAGAAATGGTCAAATTCTACAAAGATCATATAGTGCACATTCAGTTTAACATAAAATCAAGCTAAGACAATTGAAGTTGTATGTTTGTAACCAAGTCAAAGTAAACAAAACAGTAATTAAAACAAAGTAAACTCAATAAAGTAAAGCGTCATGTATTAGGAAATCCGCACATAGTCATGTTTAAAAGCTCAGATTAATATGCAAGGATTTTACTTTGAAAATAGTTATTAACTTGGAAGACAACAATAGATTAATCTCCTCTCGAGATATTAAAATTACTAAAAACAAGCTCTTATTGTATTCATATAATTCAAACATGCATTACAGTTCATATTATTATGTTCATAAACATTCAAGACAATACTCTTGCAAAAAACAAAACTTATTCATTTAGACCAGATTAGATCTCTAAATCAAATCTCTTTGCACTTATCAAAATAATATCATTGTACTAGTTAGCTAATCTAATTCTAATTCATGTATTAAGAATAAATCTAGACTAAGAGTTTAACAAATTCAATCATTTTATGAAAACTCTAACTACCAAATCTGATTTTCGTGAAAAACCCTAAAATATAACTAATAAATTACTCATCATTGAAAAGAAACCACGGATCAAAATCAAAGAAGAACACAAAATTAAACTCATAAATAAAATCAGATATTGGTATATAACGATGGTTCAAAAACTTCTCCAAAATAATGTGGTTCGGGTTCGTCTCCCTCTGTAAACCTAAAATAGAATAAAACATAATATAAAAATAAAGCGTAGAAAAAATAAATAAATAAGTCAAAAGGCTTTTATAGTTTTTAAAAAAATACAAAAATAAGTAAAATAAATAGTTTAAAGACCACATATGCAATAATTGAGAATTCTTCTTATTCTCATTCTCGTGTGTGTGGATCGATCGATCCGTGGTTTTTGAAAAAATAATTTTAAAATTTGTGATTTTTTTCAGAATTTTCTCTTTTATTTTGTGAGTAAACGAATCTAAATTAAAAACAATTTGTCCAAGACAAATGCAATATATGCCTGCTACTTTCAAAAAATGCATTTTTTTCTACGAGATGAATTTTCCACTAAATTACTTGTCCACAAATGATTTATCTTTATTACGGCTTGCCCATGTGATTATACAAACACTATATCAATTGACACACACAAAAATACAAACACTATATAAAAAAAAAAAAAAAAATTTAAGTTTAATATTTGTCCGCAAGATTATTGCCTTAAATTTTATGTCTCTGTCCTAAAATTAAGAAAGGAAAAAACGACGATGAAACAACTTTATATATGTGTCGCTTCGGTTTTTTAAATGGTAAATTTGACATTTTTCACAAATGTAAAATGGTAGATTTAAACAGAAAAGTGTAGAAAAAGGTGTAAAATGGTATTTTTAAAAATTTGTGGTATATTAGATAATTTTCTCTAAAAAGGATTCTAATACATCTTATGTTGAGAAAAAATAGTCATAATGTAATCATAATCATAATCATAATAAACCACTAGTTATTGTTGTATTGAAGTAAAACCAAAATTTTTCACATAGTCTGCATCTTTCCGTTTTAGCAGCATTATTAATTACTTCATTTGACCACAATAAACGCACATGTTTGGGTGTAAATCATCCACTAATCTTTTTTCTTTTTGTATTTTCCTACATTATCTTAAAAGTTTGGAAATTTCGTTTAGTTGATTTGAATTGTTACACAGAAAGAAATTTAGTTAAGTTGTATAGGGATTTACTATTATGAAATCTATCCTAAAATTTATCTAAATATTGTTTAATTGAACCATGATAGTTTTTATGAGAATTGCGTTAATCTAATGGTTTAACAAATCTAATGATTAAGCAATTTGATTAATTCTATGTATCACAAATCAATTTCAATCTTGTATTTTTTATATTAAGAAAATATTTAATTCTCAAAACAATATACATTATGTATGAACCATAATTGTATACACATACCTTAATGATAACATATTTCACAAAATTCACTACAAGAAATAAATGTATTAATAACATTATGCGGTAGCAGTTTGATGTTTATTGTATATTGTGGCCAAAAATTAATATGAAATAAAGATATTAATAGCATTGTACTGTAACGGGTTCGACATCTTTGCTATTTATATTTTCGAAAAAGGTAATAATAGTATTGTGCAATAGCGATTTTGATGTTTCTACTATTATATATTGTTGCCAAGATTTTACATAGCGACTTTAAAAAGTAAACACTATTATAGAGTGAGCGGAAAAAATAAATTATTCATGCGCATAATTTTTTGAATCTAGCAATTTACCATTATTGTATATTGAAATAATAAATGCTATATTATTGTTGAAAAAATCCTAAATATATATGTTTGAAGAATTTTTAAAAAAATTATCTTTTATTTTTAACCCTTTGCAATATATATCTTTTATCATTCTCTCCTATATCGAAAATTTCTTGAACTAATTCTTTTTAGTGTCGAATTTTTTCTGAATTAAGATTTCATTCTCCCATTTGATCTCAGGTTTTATCTTATATTTATTTCATGATTGTATGCAATCTCAATTAAAGTTTCTATTTTACCTCAAAATATTAAACATATTTGATCTTTTTTAAAATTTACATATATGTTGGGAAATAATCGTTTGGATAAACTATAGTAAAGATATTCGATCGTGATGCGGAATTGCCCAAGATGTTACACTCACAAATGGGTAAAGAGATGATCCTTGGCTTCAAGAGATTGGAAAGTGAGATTGGAAAGTATGATCAAGAGGTATATGAAATCTCAATCCCAATACTTATACAGAACAATCAGATAGAACAAGACCGTGAAAACCTTGCAATTTAGGCTTATTTTGCTAGATTTTAAGGTATATGAATAACAAAACGAACTGAAATGACAAATCTAAACAACTCATACATCAAATGGCCATAAAAATATGATGGTGAACACTTGATAAACCAGATGATTCCTTAGATATGACACACCAAGTAATCGCACTTCACAAGGAACAAATGAAAATCAGTCTAGAAAAACTTTAAAAGGTTAATAAAAAGTTGGATGATCAGAAAATGATTTAGAATGTGTTTATGACATATTGATTAAATTTTTCATTCGCTTCTTATCCTCTGTTTATATCTTTGAGACATCTTGATTAAATTTGCTTTCTTATCTTTGGTTTTACTCAACCAATATTCATAAAGTTCCTTTTACTTCATATTTGTATATGTTTTGATTTTAGGTGTGTTACATTTACTCTCAGATTCATCTATTAAATGGTAAACCATACACCTACGATGAAAAAGCATAAATATAGTTGTCATTCACATGTGACAAAAAAAAAAGTTGTCATTCACATAAAAAAACTCAAAAAAATCAACAGTGAGTTCATAACTTTTTTTAAAACATTAAATAAAGTGGTAGCTAATAAAATTGAAATAAGATAATATATTAATATCGATAAAAGAATCTAAAAGCATAAATAAAAAATCATTGTAAGATGATAAAATATTTGAATATATAATATATCTATTATATACTATATATTAATATTTAAAAATTTTGGTTTCTTTGTCTAATCAAATTTTTTGGTTAATATATATGATATTATATATTATATCTCTTATAAAAATACATACATGCCGTTTATTTAGTAAGTCTAAAATCATATCATATGATTTTAGTTAGGTTTAGAACGAATTTTCAGTACATTTTTAATAACTAAAGAGAGCTACAACTTGAGTATTTCAGTATTTGGACTATTGATCTATTGTAACATTTTACAGACTTTACCTCCCTTTCCAATGATGTAGTTAAATGTTTGTGTGTTTTAGCTTTTTCATTTTTAAGCAACATTTGTTTGTTCATCTAAGATTGTTACAGTGCAACTAAATTTTCTTACCACGTGCTTATTATAAAGGTGAACAGATTACAAAACTAGCATAAATGGACCGTTCAACATCTCCATGCATTGTTATATTTTGGCGGCTGATTTTAACCAATCCTCCTTTTCTTTTGTAATCACCATTTATAGTTTCGTCGATTGTATTTTAATAAATACTGTATGTATGTTTCTCTTCACTATAAAAATTAATCACAAATCAAGTTTTATTAATTGAAATATAACAAAAATACAATTCATCGTCAACTTTAATACATGAGAGCTGTGTTGGAATTCGTACCGATTTATAACTCTTTATAAATATTAATTACGAATTTATATTCCCAGAATTCGTGCAAATTATGAATTAGACCTAAATCTTAAGGTATAGAATATACCTGGTAATTACGCAGCGGAAAGGTAAACGAAATTAGTCGAGGTTTCTGAGCACTCCAAGTGTCGTGCCTCTACCGGTATCCACACGCACACAAACTGGATCTAATACGGTATGCTAGTACCTTACAAGATCAAATCTCTGAAGAGTCGTCGTGACGAACTATTCGTCTCTGTCTCTTTTCTCTCTTTCTAGGGTTTCTTGTTAATCTCT
>OVBE01005574.1:0-19079 GCA_900406425.1 Iberis pinnata | reverse complement strand
AAAAGTCGATTCTTTAATATATATGAATTATTATTATATATATATATATATATATATATATATATGTTGGCATATATATGAATGATTATTGTAGTCTCTACTAGTTTCAGTTTGGTTTCTTTTAGGTTTTTAAAAACATAAAAAAAATCCAAATAAACCATACTAACATATGACTTGGTCTTGATGCATATATCATTAGAGGATTGGTTAAGGAATAAATCGATCTTGTTATTCTGATACGGAGACTATTAACATATGAATTTTGGATCATACGAAACAGGACTAGTACCTAATCCCACATTTTCTTCAACAGGTAAAGGAATAACACTAAAAAAGTCTTAGTCTTGTTACTTTTACCTGTTGAAGAAAATGTTGGATTAGGTCCTAGGTTTGTTCCGTATGTTCCAAAATGCACATATCAATAATCTTCAAACCAAGAAACGGAAAATATAAAGTAAGTATTTACACCAAAAACAATAGATCGATTGATATATGTCTTTTTTTTACTAATTTTTGGATATTTCCAGTTATGTTTAGATATTTCGGATACTTTTGGTTCTTTCGGATATTTTTGGTATTTTTAGGTGAAGTGGTTCATGACTTTTTGTTTTCTTGGACTTGAAACTCTAACAAAAATGTTACTCAATATTAATTTTGATCATTGTAAATGAAAAGCCATATATATGTACCAAGGTTTTGTTCAATTTCACTATATATATATATAGCATATAAGTATAGTTTACTTTTTTTAGAATGTTGATTTTGTGTAGCATTTTAAAACGGTTCAGTCATAACAAAAATTAATTCCACAAAATAAAATTTTGAATTTTTGAAACTTTAGAATTTAGTTTTGAAAGTTTAGAAATTTAAATGTTTAGAATTAAAATATTTGGATCTCACTAATTAAAATTTAGAAATTTATTTTTCAAAGGGTTAGAATTTAGTTTTCAAAGTTTAGAATTTAAAACTAAAATTTGAAATCTATTTTAATCTTTTGATATTCTTAAAAATAATTTGAATATGTAATATTTTTTTAGAATTAACATTGTTACAATGGGTTAAAATGGGCTTTGACTATGGGCCTAGAAAGTTTTAAAAAAAAAAAAAAAAGATAAACCTTAAGATTTATGGCAAATCAAAATTAAAAACTGTTTAACTTAATCCTTAAAATTAGGAACTATAATATCTAAACTATAAAATAACAAACTCTCTCTTCTCTTAAAACATTTCTTACGTGATAATTCATTATTAGGGTTTAATCCAAAAAGATCAACTTTCTTTCAATGGCAACAAAACCCATCAAAACCCATCAAGAAGAAACCAAAATGAATCAAAATGGTATATTCGACGATGAAGAAATGGAGATAATTAATAAAGAATCATCATCAGATGATGATGAATCTCTTGTGAATCTCACTATGTTTCCTATTGGAACTATTCTTTCGGTATGTATAAAATCTTTTTGATTTTTGTGATTAATAAGTTTAAAAGTTTTGATCTTTGATGAATCTTTTGTTTAGGTGAAAAGCAAAGAAGTGATAATTGAAAGTGAAGAGAAGTTTAATCATTTGTTAAGTAAAGGTTGTTTCTTGTGGTTAAGTGAAACTAAAGTTCCATTAGGTTATATTGTTAATGATGATGAGAAGAAGAAGCCTTGTTATAGTGTTAATCTTGAATTAGAGAATCAAGTGATTAGTCAAGGTACTCAAGTCTCTGTTATAGTTGAAGATTTTGATGATGATTCTGAGAAGAAGATTGAGAAATTCGAAGCAAAAACTGGTAAATTTTGGTTTGTAACAAGAAGGGTTTTTTGTGTTTAGATGATTAAGTTAAAGAATCAAACTTTTAAAGTCTGATTTCATTGCAGGAACAGTTATAAGTTGTGATTCTCAAGCTAAACCTGCAACAAGTAGTGGACTAAAAACTGGTAATTTAGATTATAACAAGAAAGGGTTTTGTGTAGGGTTGAGTATTTGGTTTGTTCGGTTTGATGTTTTCGGGGTTTTTTTTCGAATTTTCGGTTCGGCATTTAGTTTTTTCGGTTCGAAAATCTTAATTTCAGCTAAATTTTCGGTTTTTTCGGTTTTTTTGGTTAATTTTAGCAAGTTCGATTCGGTTCGGGATCGGTTCGGTTCAGCTAATTTAGTATAAAAAAAATTATTGCCAAAACGAAAACCGAACTAAAATAAAAATTATGATGAATTGAACCGAACTAACCGAATAAACCGAACTAAATTCGATTCGGCTCAATTTGTTCGGTTGAAATGTCTAGTTTCGTGTTTTTAGATAAGTTAAACAAACAATCTTTTATTTAAGAATTAAACTAGTCTCAAATCATTGCAGGAACAGTTATAAGTTCTGATTCTCAAGCTAAACCTGCAACAAGTAGTGAACTAAAAACTGGTAAGTTAGATTATAACAAGAAAGGTTTTGTGTTAGGGGTGGGGATTTGATTTGTTCGGTTCGGTTTTTTCGGATTTACTTTTGCCGGACTTTTGGTTTTGTTTGGTTCGAAAATCTTGATTTTGTTAAATTTTTAGGTTCTTTACGGTTTTCAGTTAATTTTAGCAAGTTCGATTTGGTTCGGATCGGCTCGGTTCAATAAGGGTTTTGTGTTTAGATGATTAAGTTAAAGAATCAGACTTTTAATAGTCTTTAATCATTGCAGGAACAGTTATAAGTTCTGATTCTCAAGCTAAACCTGTAACAAGTGGCTTAGTTACTAAGAATCTACCATTGCCTACACTAAGTAGTGAAGTAAAAACTGGTAATTTAAGTTACAATAAAGAAGGATTTGGGTTTAAATAAAAGAATTAAAAACTAAACCTTTATGTCTCAAACCATTGCAGGAACATTTATGAGTTCTGATTCTCAAGCTAGTGGCTTAGTGCCTAAAACTAATCAACAGAGTAAATATCAACATCCAATGTCTAAGCTAAGAGCTAAACCGGTTCCTAAACCGGTTCCAATTCATCAAGCTCCTACATGGATGATGCCAAATCAAACAACATGTTCTGATAGAGGAAGAGGAGGATTGTTACAGAGACACCGTGGTGCTGGTCGTGGATTTAACCGGAGTTATGGTCGTGGAAGAAGTCAAGAACCAAAACAATAACTTTGGTAAAGAAAACAACTCTTTTGGAATCTTCTTTTGCTTTTAGGATTTGTAAATAAAACTGTTGATCCAAATACAATTGAAGAAGTTTCTGTTTTCAATTTGGGTTTGATTTTATATCTTTTTTTAGTTAATGGGTCACTTTAATGTTCATAAAGTTTTTACCTTTATTTATTACTGGTCAATTCAAATGTTTTGACTTTGAAGAAGAAGAAGAAAAAAAAAACAGATTTTGAGTTTACCAAAAGTTTAAGTAATCAATAAGAAACCTAAAATTCTCATCTTTACTTCTCTCTCTCTCTATATTCCAATTAAGGTTTGCTTCTTCAGGAGATTTCTTCCTCTCTCTCTCTCTCTCTTCCTCAAGAAGAAGCTTAAAAATCTTATCTTTTTCAACTCTAATTTCATATAAAGAATCCAAAGAACTTGTCTTGTTATGTCTCAAGACTTAAACTTTAAGCATTGTTTGGTTTCTTAAGCTTTAGATCTGACTCAGCTTTAAGGATTAAAGAAGCTTTTTTTATAATTGCCATGCCAAAAGCAATAATCAGTACTAAAAACCCTTTTGTTTTTGCTCGGTTGGTACATTGGTTGTTGCTCTTCTTATCAACTTTCATCATTTTATTAAATTAGCAATAACTCTGAAACAAAATCTGTATTGGGTTTGAGTTTTTGAAGATTCTAGTGGATTCTATCAATTACCCTCTTTGTTGTTTGTACAAAAGATTCAGACTTTGATTTGCTGATTAGGTGTTGTGAAAGTCTTGTTCTGAATCAAGCTTAGAGAAGCTTCTGGGTTTATTTTAGGGACTTTGAACATCTCTGCAGCAAAATCTTGTATTGGGTTGTTTCCTTTTCAGTAAAAAATTCAGACTTTGATTTGCTGATTAGGTTTTGTGAAGATCTTGTCTGAATCAAGCTTAGAGAAGCTTCTGGGTTTTATAAGGATTTGGAACATTTAGCATCAATTTTGAACATCTCTGAAGCAAAACCTTGTATTGGGTTGTTTGCTAGCAAAAGATTCAGACTTTGATTTGCTGATTAGGTTTTGTGAAGATCTTATCTGAATCAAGCTTAGAGAAGCTTCTGGGTTTTATAAGGATTTGGAACATTGTAGCATCAATTTTGAACATCTCTGAAGCAAAATCTTGTATTGGGTTGTTTCCTTTTCAGTAAAAGATTCAGACTTTGATTTGCTGATTAGGTTTTGTGAAGATCTTGTCTGAATCAAGCACAGAGAAGCTTCTGGGTTTTTTTAGGGATTTTGATCAACTTTGAACATCTCTGCAGCAATATCTTGAATTGGGTCTTTTCCTGTTGAGCAAAAGATTCAGACTTTGATTTGCTAATTAGGTTTTGTGAAGATCTTATTTGAATCAAGCTTCTGGGTTTTTTTGTTAGAGTATGAGGAAAGTGTATAGGAAGTTGATTTGGGTTAGAGATCCATTAGTAAGAGTTAAGAGAGGGTTTATGATATTCAGAGATAGACAATGGATGTTTCCATTTCTAACAAGCTTAGTCTTATCTATTACTCTCTTAATCTCTGTAATTTACATTCGATTCGATAGTTCTAATGTTGAAGAAGAACAACAACCATTATTGTCATTTGATAATCTCTTAGAAGAATCAAATGACTACTTTGTTGAATCACAGTTGAGAAAGTCATTGAATTCGAATTCAAATTCGAATTCTTCAAAGGTTCCTAAGTTAGCTTATCTGATTTCGGGTACGAAAGGCGATAGTCTTAGGATGATGAGAACTTTACAAGCAGTTTATCATCCGAGAAATCAGTATGTTCTTCATTTAGATCTTGAAGCTCCACCTAAAGAAAGATTGGAATTAGCAATGTCGGTTAAGAGTGATTCTACTTTCCGCGAAGTTGAGAATGTTCGTGTTATGTCGCAATCGAATTTAGTTACTTATAAAGGTCCTACAATGATCGCTTGTACGCTTCAAGCTGTGTCGATTTTGCTTAAAGAGAGCTTAGATTGGGATTGGTTTATCAATCTTAGTGCCTCGGATTATCCTCTCGTGACACAAGATGGTTAGTTAAATGAAATCTCCTTATCCTCCATTGTTGTGAACTTGATTTTTGGTCTTCCTTACATTGCAGATTTGTTGTATATCTTCTCGAATTTGTCTCGGAATGTGAATTTCATCGAACATATGAAGCTTACCGGCTGGAAACTGTAAGTAGTGGGGGTGGACATTCGGTTTATTCGGTGTTTCATTTAATCAGTTAATAAAAAAATTTGTCGAACTAAACCGAACATAATTCTGAATTCGGTTTTCGTTATTATCGTATTTTCCTAACTAAAAATATTGAATATATTTCAGTTCGGTTAATTTTCTGTCAATTTTTGGTTCATTCGGTTAACTTTTGGTTTATTCCGTTAATTTGAGCAATTTCCGTTCGGTTAAGTTAACGTAGAATAAAATAAAATCAAAATAACCGTTCTGTTTGTTATCGCTCAACCAAACCGCACCTAAAACCGAACTAAAATTTATATTCCACCGATTGGTTTGCTCTCAATCAAGTAAACTGAACCGAATTAACCGAACCGATGTTCACACCTACTAATGGTCTTTTGCAGAAACCAGAGAGCTAAATCAATCATTGTTGATCCTGGTCTTTACTTATCAAAGAAAACCGAAATCGCTTGGACTACTCAACACAGATCAATTCCAACTTCTTTCAAGCTCTTCACAGGTTAAACTAACATCTTTAGTCTCAACATTACATTAAACAATGTCTCCTTATAGATCTTTTTGGTTTGTCTTTAGGCTCGGCGTGGGTAGTTTTGACTCGATCTTTCCTCGAATACTCGATCTTGGGATGGGATAATCTCCCGAGGACAATGTTAATGTACTACACGAACTTTGTATCGTCCCCGGAAGGTTATTTCCATACAGTTATATGCAACACAGAAGAGTTTAAAACCACGGCGATTAGCCATGACTTGCATTACATATCTTGGGACTATCCACCAAAGCAACATCCTAACTCTTTATCAATGAAGGATTTTGATAAGATGGTTGAAAGTAAAGCGCCATTTGCGCGAAAGTTTCATAAGAATGATCCGGTATTAGATAAGATTGATAAAGAGCTCTTAGGCCGAACTCATCGATTCTCATCGGGTGCTTGGTGTGTTGGGAACTCAGAAAATGGAGCTGATCCTTGCTCTCTTCGGGGCGAAAACTCGGTTTTGAAACCAGGTCCTGGTGCTGAGAGGTTAAAGGAGCTTGTTCAGAGACTTTTGTCTGATGAATTTAGAAGCAAACAATGTTCTTGAGAGATGTAATGAAATTATAAACTCAAAATTGTACATTGTGTGTTTTTTACTCAATAGATTCATAGATTTTGGTTAGGAGCGTCCAATACGAAAAAATCGAACCGAATTAAATTTTACGATATGGTATGATATTAGATAATTCGTGTAAACTTTTTGGATATATATTTTATTTTGAAAATCATGGGTATAGATATGATATAGATATTCACCACGAAAACCGATTAAACCAAAATAAATCGATAAAGCTTAATTTTAATATGAATACTATATTATGTATTACATAATTAAATATCTATATGATTTACACTAAATCTAAAATTTAATTTTTGGGCTTTTGCCATCAGATTTATCTTAATTTTTAAGTTCTGATTTTATTATTTTGTCACTTTATATAGTATTATGAAAACCACTATAACTTTTATTATCTTTTGGTTGATGTATTTATTTGAAATTATGAACATTGAATGCAATAAAATCACAATATATCAAAGATGTATATGCCTAATAGAATGTGAATCAGAATTAGTAATCACAAATTATTTATAGATTATACATTCTACATTACATGAGTCAAATTTGGTTTCGGCATAAATCAAATAAATCGAAATTATCCAAACTAAATTGAACGAAACCAAAGTAGATATGATTTTATTATGGTAATAACGTTTTATTAACAAAGAAAAAACCGAACCAAAAATTAAACACTTCTAATCAACAAGTTATTTACATATTATACATTCTACAACTACATAAATTTAATGTGGTTTTTACCATAAACAAAAAATATATCCAAACCGAACCGAACTGGTAGGCCTGTCCATTTTGGGTTGGGTTACCCGATTCGTCATATATCCAACATGTATTTATGGGTAAGGGTCGGGTACGGGTAATGATAATTACCCGTTTAGGTTAGGAAAAAAAATTAAAACGAGTAAGGACCGGGTAAAGGTCGTGTAAGGATAATTATTTGGGTACACGAATTACCCGTTTACATAACTAAATCAATAAAATTATTTCAAAAACTTAACAGTTGTGATAATAAGCTCCTAAATAATACACATTTTCTTATCTTTTTAATTTTTCTTTAATCCATAATAATCATTGCTCTAACTAAATGTATGCACAAAAAAGTGAAAAAATAAAAAGAATGTAAAAAACAAAAAATGTATTAATATGCGCGTTTTTAAGCAAAACAACTACTAATATAAAACGGAGGGAGTATAAACTTTTGTGCTATAAAAAATATATGATCTAATAAACGTTAAAAAAAACTTACATATCGGTTATTTTGTACCACATTTTCAATTTTAATACTATTTTATTCAATTTTATAAACCATTTTTACAAAGATAGAATATCATAGTAAAAAAATATACTAATTTCAAATTTTAATACACATATTACTCAAATTTGTATAACATATTACGAATTCGGGTATTAAACGGATATTGATTCTAACTATCCGACCCTTATCCGAACCATATACCCTCACTTTTACGGGTATGCATTGGGTATTAATTTCCCATATCCGAACTACCCGTACCCGATCTTTACCCGCTATTACTCGACCCGTTACCCGAAATGGACACCCCTACGAACTGATATAATTTAATACGAGAACAATTATATATTAATCCAAAAAACCCAAAAAAACCGAATCAAAACTGACCAATTATTCATATTGATCACTCCTAATACAAAGTTACAAACAAAAAAAATCATTGTCACCAAATTACAATAAAATAAAATAAAAAGCTTTCAAAGCTTTGGTTTAAATACAGTAGTAAATAAAATAGGAAAAAGAATAACAATAACAAGAACAATAGCAAGTATAATAGCATAACAAGTCCATTTTCTTGAATTCTTTTGAAGACCTTTAGCATCATATAATTGTTCATTACCTCTCATAACAAAAGAACTTGCCTTTGAAACATTTGATTCAATGTCATTTAGTATACTACCTTGAGCTTCTACTAAAGCAGCCATGTCTAAAAAGATTTGGTGTAGTTCTAATAGCGATTTTTCGATTTCTTTAACCGCGTCATGTCTTTCTTGAATCTCTGATAATGTGTCCATGATTTGTCCTCGACCTTGTTCTTGTATTGCTTTTTGTAGAAAACGTTCACTTTCTCCACTTGATATTAGTTTTTCTATGGTTTCTTCATCAGCTTTTTGTCCAGTTACAGTGAAATACCTTTCAAAAGATTCAATTAAAAAATACAAAATTACTATTTCAAACATGTAGAAATACTTTCTACGATGACATATATATAGTCTAATAGTTTATGATAGTGTTATACATATTTTAATCCAACATAATACATAAAAGATCGGTTTTAAAATTTTAAAGATTTCAATCTAAAATATATAAAAAATATTGGCTGGTTTTGCATAAGTTTCCAAAATATAATAACCATTTTTAATTTGAATTTTAGATTTAGAAAAAGACTACAAACTCGTATTTGCTTTGAACTCAAATATATATATATATATATATATATATATATATTCTTTTTGTAAAATGTATTCGGATAAAAGCTTATGGGGTTATTTCCGGATTTAGGCTCATCATAAATCTCTAAAGAATCCAAATTACATACAACCAAACCAAAAATCCAAATACCCAAAACTATCCGAAGTGGCCCATAACCCTAAGGCCAAACTGCTAAATAAGCTCAAAACCTTAAAATATAGAGAAAAACCTAATCTTAATAAGAGAATATAATGAGACGCTGACGCATATCTGCAAATCCACCGGAAACATATCCGGTGGTCGAGACAGCAGAGAGCCGAGCTACTCGTGGCACAGGACCGTCAAGTAGAGTGTGTCTAGTGCCACGGGTAGCTAATAATATGTGTTACTAAATGAGTTCAAATCTAAACATAATGTATAACGATCGGTCGTGAGATTCTAAAGGAAACAATTTAAAATGAAAATGTAGATCGATTTTACATAATTTTCCAAAGGATATCCTTTTTAAGACTAAATAAAAAAAACTATAACTTCGTGTTTGGGACTCAGGACCGACTTTGATAATGTATATTTGAAAAAGAATACTAACAATGAAATCATTAGTAAAATCCCCAAAGATTAAAACCAAAATCACATCATTTTCAATCTTTGTTAAATCATTAGTCAAACCTTTAAAGATTAAACCTTCTATTTTAAATATAAGATCTTAATTTACCAACAACAAAACAAAAACAATAAGCCCAAGGAGACACTCTTTGGAGTGTTCAAGATCACTAGTTCAAATCTTTTGGGAGAAATGATTTACGCCTTAAATAGTTACTATAACCGGCTGACTCTAGGCACTAGGTAGATTATGGGCCAAAGGCTCAGAACTTCCACGATTTATAAAAAAACAAAACAATAAGATTTAATCTTTGGTTGAAACATAGTTAAACCTTAGATTAAACCTTTTTCATGCAAAACCAAGATTTGATCTTTTATTAAATCTTAGTAAAACCCAAAAGAAAACAAAATATAAGATATAAAATTTTACCTTCTCTCAACAGTTTCTTTATACTCACTAGCCATTTTGGTTCTTAATCTTTGAAAATCATCCATCATATCTTTAAGTTTCTTACCCAAACCACTAACAACAGATGTTCTTGTCCTATCAGCAGAAGAACCAGGACCACAACCAGATACTTTCCTTTGAGCAGCATTTGATTTCTCTAAAGCCACAAGCTTTGACTTTATCATCTTAACACGTTTCAACACATCACTTACATTTGAATCCATACGAGCTCGAACCTTTTTAACAGCTTTTGAATCATGTACTGTCTTTGATTCTTCATTAGCTTCTTGAAGATGTTTATGTATCTCATCAACAGCTTTCATATCATCTTTAACACTTTCAACATATCCAAAGAACTCATCAAGATTCCCTAGAGAATCTAGAGAAGCGTTTTGTGATTCGATATCGTCTAGTTGGACCTGTTGGTTTAAGTCTGTGTATCGTTTAAACGAGCTTGAGATTAGATCATTCATTGTGATAAAATCAAGAATGTATAGAGAAAAAATGGTTAGATTATTGACATGATATGATGTTTTAGAGAGAAGTTTAAATTTAAGAGATTGTTTGAAAATATGAATGTGTTGTTATTACTAAAGAGACCAATGAGTTGTTATGTTTAGAATTGGTCAAGTACTAAAGGTTTTGTTTAGACATTGTGATTTTGGTTGGTACCATGATGCATAGACGTGGTCTCCATTAGTATTATACATGAAGCCCACAAACCCAAAATTAAAATGTAATTTTTAGGCTTTTATGAGATTTATACAAAGTTTGATAGCCATAAAGAGAACAAGCTTTGTAAAAATGTAAATTTAATGTAAAATGTTCTATCTACTCATTCCGTTCCATAATATAAGATGTTTTAGAAATTTTTCTTTGTTAGAAAATATAAAATGTTTTCATATCTCTAGGCAAATTTAAAGCTATTAAATACTATATAACAATAATAAAATGGTAGTTTTTTATTGATTGGTTAAAGTGTTTTTAATGTACAAATATTTTAGAAAAAAATAAATTTCTTAAACTGCGCGTTTTGAGCTAAAACATCTTAATTATATAATAGAACAAAGGGAGTATAATTTAGAAAATTATTAACTAGTGAAAATCATAAAATTATATTCCTTCCAAGTAGGAAAAAAATTATTGTGTTAAATGATTTTAATTTTCACTTAATTCTAAATAGAGCTTTATATGCTCCCATTATAAGTATTGGTTATAAATTATCACACATATAGTTTTCTATTTTTAATACATATGTTTTACAAATGTTTCAATTATATCTTTTATAATTTTGGCTCAATAATAACTTGGATCAAATGATATAGTATATAATTAAGAGTAAAATTAAATTGTCAAAATATGATTAAATTAATGCAATATATAATTAATAATTATTGACCTATTTTATTGTTAATAAGAATTTAAGAAACTATATTGAAACCAAATTAATATTTTTTTCCAATTGGAAAAAAGTCATGAGTTATATATCCCACTAATTCCAAATTTTAGATTTTGATGTTATTGCTAAAACATGTTCAAATTAATGCAGTAGTGATTATTTTGAATTTTGAACCTATTTTATTATTAGAGACACTCTAAGGAAACATGTTAGATTAAATTCTAAATTCTGTCCAAATATGATCTAATTAGTGCGATAAACATATAAGTTATAACCCATTGATTTCAAAATTTTAGTGATTCAAATTAATGCGATAAATATAAATATAAAAAGACTCTAAGACTAAATAAAACTAGACAAGATTTCGAATTATTTGGCATTAACAAAATATTGATTCAAAATGTTAAAAGACTTTACAAGACAAAAAAATTATTTAGATTTGTTTGATCACTTTAGACTTTACATTTAACTTTAAACGGTAACAAATAAATAGTTGCTATTAGTCCATGAGTATTACATAATATTGTTGGTTCATTGAAATTTAATAATTGCATGATATTTACAAAGAGGTTTTGAAAGAAAATTGTTTTATTCTTTTTTCTAATTTAGAACGCTTTTATTCTATCAAAATATAAATTTTATTTAAAATACAATGATAAACAACTAAATTGATAATGATAAATTTTAATTAATATTGACTAATTATTAAATGAATCACATAATTTAAATATAAAAACTAATCATTAATCTAATTACAAAATTTCCAAGTAAAGTTTTTAATTCATTAAAATTCTAATAGTCAATGATTATTACTAAGCTATAATTAGTGGACATCGATAAACTCCCTAAAGGAAAGGGTCTGGAGATTGTGTGCTCCTCCAAAGTTAAAGCATTTTTTATGGCAGAATCTTTCGGTGCACTTGTTGTTAATGATAATTTAGCGAGTTAGAAGATATGTATTGATCGGACATGTGTACAATATGGTGACGCAATCGAGACGATTAATCACTTCAAACCTGGACACTCTCATCAGTCCCATCCACTCCAAGGGTTTTTCTGTCATCGAGTATACTGAAAAATGTTCAATATCTTTACTCACATGGACAATATGTATCTGGAGTTTTAGTGGCAAACGAGGAGTTTTTATAAATACTATGGTATATATGAAAAACAAAAAATGATAAGAGTTTTTAAAGAGAAAGTTTAGACCCGCCAGATATTTTGGCGACAGCGGCGAAGGAAGCCTTTGATTGGTTCTATGCGCATAGTAGTCGCCAATCCAACGAACGAGCAGACTCACCAAGTACTCACATAGGTTATCTTTTAATAATCTCCCCCACGAGAGCCTGCTTCATTGATGGGGGCATGGAAACCGGATGATGCTATCATTGGGGTTGGTTGGATACTCCGAGACCAAACAGGCTCCATTGCTCTAATGGGATCGCGGGGGCTGCATCGAAGAATATCAGCACTACGTTTGGAGTTGATCAGCCTGCTATGGGCAATGAAGAGTTTATTTCGCATATGAAGAATATGTGATATATTCTACACATATTCACAAGACCTGATTTTAATGGTTTCACATCCATCAGAATGGCCGGTTTTTAGCTCTGAGTTGTACGATGTGGAATCCTTTCGACGACAATATTTGAATGTCCAGTAACCCGCAGGTTCATAATCAGCGTGCAGATTACCTAATTAGAACGGTGAGGCAACGAAGAAGAGTCTTTATTTGGGTGGGCTTCTTCACTTCCTTTTTAAATGAATAAATCACCTAATGTAGTTTTTTAGTCTTCATTTCGTTTTTTTATATGGTGTATGGTTGGTGAAAAAAAAAACCCAAAATTAGTGGGATTCGACATATTTTTGGCGAAATTATTGAATTATACAAAATCCCAAATATATAGTAGTACTAAACTCGACTTATATCAAAACCGATAATTACGAAAAGAAAAGTCTAATAACATTAGGGTTTTAATAGTCCCATATCCTCTCTATATAAAGAGCTATATACTTGACCTCAAAATAGATTGTAAATTAGGGTTCTTGATTTTTTTTTAAGTTTAGGGTTAGTGATTTATAAAGTTTAGTAGGGTAATTAGATTATAATAAGATCGTAGCCCATTCGTGTTGTAGTTTTATTTCTTTTTATCCGGTAATATCTTTTTTGTCATCATTTAAACCACAACAGGCCAGCCCAATAGTTTATTCTTGCATAATAGCAGAAAATTTCTACATTATCGTAGATATGTCAAACGGATCGGCCCACGTCTATCTTCTGCCTTGTAATGGATTTAGAATTTTTTTACTCGCACAACCCGCGGATTTTGCTGTTGAGCGCGATGATCTGTAGACACTTTATTTATATATTATATAAAAATAAAAATAAAATGTATAAATTTGAAATTTGATAACTTAATTTAGTAAAAACTAATTTAGATTTTTTGTTACAATCTAGATATATATTTTTATAAGCATTTTAGTTTTATACACCAAAATTTTCACAAATTTATTAAATACATAAAATTATTTTTAATTCAACTATTGTTTATTTAAATTAGTAGTCTAAAGACCATTCCGCAAATTCGCAGACCAAATCCCATTATACTCACAGTTTGTGATGTGTCAACCCGTGAAACCCGCGTATTAATGTATACAATATATTGCAAAGTATAATACGAAGAAAACAACAATGGTTGACTATCTTAATATGAGACTTTGTCCTCTTGATTTGTCTAAATTAGTGTTTATACTTCTTGTTGTATTGGCACTGATGATTAAATTTAATAAATTTACGTCAGTTCTGTTTCAGAAAAATTCATGATGGAAGAATCTTTATATAAAGTCTAAGCCTATTTTTAATATCTTGATAAAAAGAATTTTTTTATAATTTATTTTGTTGCTAATGAGGAAATAATCCAATTTTTCAAGGTGTAGTGAACCAATTTATAATTACTGAGGCTTTTTTGTTTAGTTCTAATATATATTTTTTGAATATGAGTTTGTGGGTTTTTATTTCGAGGTCTAAACCATATAATATAACATAAATTATTTATGGTATTTTTTGTGATTGTCTACTTTCAATAGTTCTTTTTATTTGCAGAAAGTAGCATATATAAGCACTAGTTAATGTTCTTGTAGGCTGAATAATTCATGAATGTTTAATTAGAATGCATTTGAATATGTCATACGGACCGATCCTGAGATTTTAAAAGAATTTCAAAGACTGCAATCTACAACGAAAATTAAGTTAAAATTTTATTATTTTCAAAAAAGTAGATCGTTTTCTTAACTAAAATTTAAAAACTAGAAAAGAAACTGCAAGTTCATGCTCGCTCTCCTAGAACTTAGGATCGGATTTTCCGGGATGTATAAATACAAGATTTATGAGTTGACAAAGAATTATTAAGTTTTTTCTTCATATATTTCATGTTTTTGGTACAAACAATCTCTATGGTATACGATCCCTTCGTTTTTTTAAGATTGTCTTTTTAGATTTTTCACACAAATTAAGAAATTTATGTTTTCTAAAAAAATAACATTAAGTATTTTAAATCAACTAATAGAAAAAAAATATGCAATTATTCTATTGGTCAAAAAAGTCAAACTCATTAAATTTATGCATTGAAAACTTAAAATGATATTCTTTTTCAAAACAAAAATAAAAACTAAAACGTCAATATTTAAAAAATGGAGGGAGTATAGATCTATTGGATATTAAACATCATGTAGCTTTTGGTAACTAAAAGTAACATTGAATTTGGGAGAGGTTTTCATTAAGCTTTTTAGTCTATATATCATCATTATTTAAAAAATTGGACTAAATATTAATATCACATATATATATATATATGTGTGATTTGTAAATATAAATTGTGTCACAAATGAAATTTTATAAACAAAAGAAAGCATCACACATCACATTATAAACAAAACAAATCTACAATCTTTTTTTACAATGTTTCTCACAAGTCTAGACAATTGAAAAAAAAAATCTTTTATACAATCATATATTTTTTTCATTCTAAACCAAGAGAGAAGAAAATAGTTAAAATTATAAACAAAATAACCAAAAAAAAATCATAATCAATTGTTCAAAGAAAGCTGACCATTTTTCATCATTTTTCTAAACTCTTTAAAATTAACTCTACCATCACCATCAATATCAACTTTTATTATCATCTTTCTACATTCTTCCAAAGTCATACCTTGCTTAAGTCCCAAGGAAGATAAAACTGATTTTAATTCATCAACTGAAATAAACCCATCTCCATTTTGATCAAAAACATTGAATGCTTCTTTCATATCTTCATCTCCTACTTGTTCATCTTCAATATTCTCCATGATTATCTTTTTATAAAGCTCACCAAACTCTTCAATATCAACACAACCATCACCATTCTTATCGATCTTTTCGATCATTGGTGTTAATTCGTTTTCGGGTATAATGATTCCAAGATTCTTTAATGATTCGTTTAGTTCCTTCTTTGTGATGTTACCATCACCGTCTTTGTCGAACATTTGAAACACACGTTTTAGTTCTGTGGAATCCATTTTTTTAGGGTTAGGGTTAGGGTTTGGATTTTGAGGTTACTTGTGGAAGAAGAAAGGGTGAAAAAAAAAAGAAGAGACTTAATGATGAGATGAGACTCCTAGAAACCGAGAAAGATCTTCTCTCTTGGCTTCTTGGAGACTCTATAAGAGTATAAGGAGAATGTTAAAACAATGAAATTGAAAATCTTAGCCAAAAAATTGAGATAATAAGTTGAAAATATGGATAAAAATAGAAGAGATTAGAGAGAGATTGTGTTTTAGGGTTTGTGTTTATTGATGGTAGAGAGTAAATGTTGGATCTTATAAAGGAGACTTGTGGTATTGTATGATTGTATCGAAGTCTTATATAAGTTGATTGGTTCTATAAATCTAGAACCAATAAATTAAAGTTATCTTTAGTAAGTGCCAAGTCAATATCTAAATAGCGTCTAAAACGTAGTTAAAATTTGATGCCCTCAAATAAAGCTAAATTCGATGTACTCAACCACAATATCAAAGTGTTTCTAATAAATTTGGTATCCTAACATTTATATAAATTTTGGCGTTTAAAGCTCTTGCTTTACGAGCTTTAACCCAGAGCCACACTTTTCTTTAATTTACTTATGAGAATGCATGTATTATTAATATGATACTAATTTTTTCGAGAAAAAAGTAGATTTCTTTGAAATACCAATAAAAGATGTTCAAATTTTAAAAATACCACACTCCCAAAAGTTCCAAAAATACCATTAAATTATTTTTTTCAAAAATAGCACAAAAATAAAAAGTGAATTTTAAGGGTTTAGAATTTAAATTTTTGGGTTTGGGTTCACCAAATAGAGTTTAGTTTTTGAAGTGGATAGGATTCGGTTTTGAGGGTTTTGGGATTTAACTTGAAATTTTTTGAGCTATTTCAAATTTGCGATATTTTTAGAACAAAAACAAGTTTGTGATATTTTTGAAAAATTTGTGTTATTTTGGAACAAATAAAGTGTTTGTGGTATTTTTGAAACACACCTATTTTTAGTACTATTTTTGAGAATGTCCCCAAAAAAATGATACTAGTTAAATTATCTTCTATTTATAAGTTTGGTTCAAAATTAAATGAAGGAATTGGGTTTTTTTCTTATATCCAAAGTGAAAAAAATATTTAATTTTTTATATACAATAAAAACTATTCGTATGAAGTAACTACAAGATTTTATTTTATTTTATCACAAGTAACTACAAGATCTTAAAATATCAATTTAAATTAAAGTAATAAGTTGACTAACTAATTAGCCGGCGAATTTCCAAAAAATTTGGAGTGGTGAACCACAATGTGTCACTGTCTCAACTATGTGAAGACTTTAGATTCTTCTTGGTATTAAAAAACAATAAATAATAAAATGTCAACATACAATTTTATTAATAAATCTTAGTATATTTTTGTCCTCTAAATTATAACAATTTAATAGCTCAAACTCTATTAAAAAATAGTTTTTACATTTGCAAAATGAGGGACCAAACTCAAATTGTATTTGGATGAAGAGACAATTAGACAACAATTACTATATCATTCACTCTTGTTCTCTTTATAATTTGGTATTTCGTCATTTATTTATCTACAAATCATAACATACCAATTTAATAGTTCAATCACTAACAAAATAAAATTTTATATTCACAGAACAAATACTCATACTCAGAACCATTAAACTAGGGTGTCCATTTCAGATTGGGTAACTCGATCCAACACATACCCGACCAATATTTACGGGAAATGGTCGGATACGGGTATTGATAATTACCTATTCAAGTAATGAATTTTTTAAAAAACATATATGAATCGAGTAAGGATAAAGTAAGGGTAATTAGTCATGTATTTCAATTACCTATTTTAATACTTAAAAATCAATAATATGTTATAAGATTAATAATATTATTAGTATATCTCTATATAAGTCTAAATATTTTATGATTTAACGAGATATAAATCTAGTAGATATTATAATGTTATAGTTTGTGTCCTATTTAAGTTTATTATAACCATTTTACAAAAATTTATCAAAAAATTATTAATTGCATTCATATTAGTTAAATTATTCACACTTTTTCTATATATTACAAGTTCGGGTATTTATGGGTATTAATTTTTATTACCCAACCCGATCTCTACCCGATCCATACCCGCGATTACCTGATCCGTATTTCTATGAATATGTTTTGGATATTAATTTTATATACCCAAAAACCTGTACCCGTACTCATACCCGCTATTATCCGATTATCACCGGTACATGAAACTATTTGCTCTTTCTTCTTGGTTGTGTACACATTTTCATTATAACAATTTTGTATGATATAGGGAAGCAATAAAAATTGTAACCCTTCTCAAGAAAAGAAACAAATTAAAGTGTCATGTAAACATAAAATAAAATCAATGTATAAAAATTGCCCACACGCAGGATCGAACTACGGACCTTCAGTTTACAAGACTGACGCTCTACCACTGAGCTATACGGGCTTTTGAAGTTGGACAAAACTAGATAAATATTACTCACTACTTTTTCAAATACAATAAACCAAATATATACACCCAAAGACTAGAAAAAAGAACAAAAGTGAAACTAAACAAAAGACTATGAGAAGGGAATAAATATACAAAAATTATATAAGGAGAGGCAAAAGAACCCACCATAAAAGTATGATTTACACACAAATTTTACATAACAAGAACATTCAAACAAAGAATATTACCATAAAAGACTCAAAACCAATGCTTCTTCCCACCAAATTTAAGAGTTGATGTTGTTAGAGTTTCAAGACCACCATGGAACATCACCAGTTCTGAAGTCAGTTTCAACCCATGGAACAAATATAACCTTCCCAGCATCAGCTATATCAGCATGAGCCAATGCTAATGACTGTTCCATGGAAATTAAGTTTAATCTAGAATAGTTAGTTAAAACTAAAGCAGGGCCAGTCTTGTGGCCAAGCAGAGCAAGCATGAACTTGCGGTCTATTTTATATATCCAAAATTTTACTTTTAAAGCTGGCCCATTTTCAAATTTTTATTTTAAGAACCGGGCATTGTTTTTCATTTTATATTGCGACCTATAAAATTTAAGGATCGACTCTGGTTAAAAGTAGATTATGAAACTAAACTAGAACAAGCAAGTGTTTACAGTTCTTTTTCTAATTTTAAAATATTATCTTTAAAAATGGACTATTTT
>OVBE01005573.1:190-21472 GCA_900406425.1 Iberis pinnata | reverse complement strand
AAGGCCGCAAGCTACAATGGAAAAATAGGCCAAAATTGTATAATTTTTCAAAAAATGAGCCGTTTTCTTAACTAAAATTTTTAAATAAAAAAGGGCCGCAAGCACATGCTTGCTCTACTTGGGCTCAGGACCGGCTATGAGTTTACATATACAAAAAGAGTGTTAGAGCGCTTTGGCATAGATAAAACAACTCCTTTAAGTACTCTAATGGTTGCTATATCATTTAATGTTGAAAATGATCATTTTCGACCACCTGTCGAGAATGAGGAGATACTTGGTCATGTAGTACCATATCTAAGTGCAATAGGAGCTCTTATGCATCTTCTAAATTGTACTAGACCTGATATATCATTTGCCACTAATCTTTTAGCAAGATTCAATTCGTCCCATATTCGAATACACTAGAATGAAATTAAACATGTCTTTCGCTATCTACAAGAGACTATTGATTTGGGATTATTTTATAATAGAAATTCAAATGGTCAAATGATTGGTTTAGTAGATGCATAATGTTTTTTAGATCCATGCAAAGCTCGATCACAAATTGGATATATGTTCATGATCGGAGGTACTGCTAATCATGGAACAAAAAACAAAAAGATTGAAGTGAAATATGTTCAATCATGCAACAGTACTGCAAATCTCTTCACCAAATCACTACAAACCTCGATTTTCAGGAAGCATGTTCACAATATTGAAATGCGCCAACAACGAGATTTATAAAGACGACATTTCATCATTCGAGGAGGTTACGTGGTTATACTCTTTTGACCTTGCTATGGTTTTTCCCATTAGGTTTTTCTGAAAAAAGTTTTTAATAAAGCAGCAAAGACGTAACACGATGACACTAATCTCCAAGGAGAAGTGTTATGAAAGTAAAAAATAACTACAACCAAAAATATATTTTGGTGATTACAATTTTGTGTGGAGCCCATTGTCACTTTGTGTACACAATTATATATATTCATCAGATAAAAAAAACATATATTAATATATACGATATTTTTGTTATTATATTTTACTTTTTTTATATATAGTGACTAATATGTCTCGTGTTAATATATGTAGATACATTGAATATTGTATATAATAAAGTGAAGAAATCTCTTGTTTTATGCATACCAACCAAACCACTCAGAGCTTACTAGAATATCTCTCTCTGCTACATTTGATGTCTAGTCACCAAGAAATGTCTCTGGTCACGGCGAATCCTCCCGTCAACGTCGATCAAATCTTCGCCGAGGTTGACATGTCCGGCGGCGACTCCTCCCCCATCGTCCGAGCAACTGTCGTCCAGGCCTCTACCATCTTCTATGATACTCCCGCCACACTAGGTTGACTCCCTTTTCTCGAACTGTTTCTTTCTGATGTTAGTTGATGCATGCGATGGATGAGATTCATCTTCTGAGTTACAGATAAGGCAGAGAGGTTGCTTGCGGAGGCGGCAGACCATGGGTCCCAGCTAGTGTTGTTCCCGGAGGCGTTTATCGGCGGATATCCTCGTGGCTCCAGCTTCGAGTTAGCGATTGGTGCTCGAACTGCCAAAGGACGAGATGATTTTCGCAAGTACCATGCCTCTGCTATTGATGTTCCTGGTAATTTCGTTTTCAAACTTTTTGTGGATGATAGATTACTCTTCAGTTCGAAAATCTTAGCTTCTATGGGTATAATAACATCTTCTTCGGAATGTTGGATTTGTCTCAATTTTAGTCAATTGTACTTCTTGGAAATATCAATCATCCGAATTACGAAGTGTGTGTTAACTGTAAATACACATTCTATTTGTTCATCTGATCATTCTTGATTTGATTAACTTCATGCAATTACTTTTAGGTCCTGAAGTGGATCGGTTGGCTGAAATGGCCAAGAAGTATAAAGTGTTTTTGGTGATGGGTGTGATTGAGAGGGAAGGCTATACGCTATACTGCACCGTCCTTTTCTTTGACTCATATGGTCAGTTCTTAGGTAAGCACCGGAAACTCATGCCTACAGCTCTTGAACGTTGCATTTGGGGATTTGGAGATGGATCAACCATCCCTGTTTTCGATACTCCCTTTGGGAAAATCGGTGCTGCTATTTGTTGGGAAAATAGGATGCCTTCTTTAAGAACTGCAATGTATGGCAAAGGTTAGTTCTCCTTTTAGGTTCAGTTGATATGATCACTATTGTGATTTTTGCTTATGTTAATCTGTTTTTGTGATGTGATTTTGTAGGCATTGAGATTTATTGCGCACCTACTGCTGATTCTAGAGAAACTTGGCAAGCATCAATGACTCACATTGCTCTTGAAGGTGGATGTTTTGTTTTGTCAGCTAACCAATTTTGTCGCCGGAAAGATTATCCTCCTCCACCGGAATACATGTTTTCCGGTTCAGAAGAGAGCCTAACACCAGACTCTGTTGTCTGTGCTGGTGGTAGCTCTATCATTTCACCTTTGGGAATTGTTCTAGCTGGACCAAACTATGAAGGAGAGGCTCTTATCTCAGCTGATCTAGGTATTTTCAACACTTGTTTCTCATTATACTTCATATGTTTACAAAAGTAAACCAACAATTTTGTAAATTCGGCGATAGATCTTGGAGACATAGCACGAGCCAAGTTTGATTTCGACGTGGTTGGTCATTACTCGAGACCTGAAGTATTTAGCTTGAACATAAGGGAGCATCCGAGGAAAGCCGTCAGCTTCACCTCAAAGGTACCGAAAGATGAGCCTGTCAAAAAGTGAATATTTGTAAGACACCCAAGTTATTGGAGTTGTGTGTATATTAACTACCAGCATCAAACTTTCGATTGAAATTATCATCAAATCCAAACCGTTATGTTGAATTTGCCTTTCCATGGTCTGCAAGTTTGTACATAAAATTAAATCCTAAAAACCTAATCATAAACCCAAAGTTGGGATATAACCAAAGGCTTAACAGTGACAGAATATTGCACGAAGATCAACAGAAACAAAGAGTGCGAAAGCTAACACTCGAATCACCACTCTGGGCTCGGACAAAACAGATTATGAGATCTTTTAATAGAAGATACGATTAGTGTTGTCATGAGATGTATTTATCTTGTTGCTCATGCAAAAGCTTTGCTGAAGATTTGGCATCCAGATAGAGTGATGTTACTTCCTCTATATCAGCCTATCAAATACCAAGAAAAGGATTAACAACATAACATTTACATTATTATTCTAAGATTCACAAGCATCTATACCTTGCAAATATTGTCACGTCCATTCATTTTCGCCACGATGCTTGCAGGAGACAAAAGCTGAACCGCATGCCTGAGAATTTAAACCATTAAAACAGTTCAGAGATGATAAAAAGAGCATTTTTGCATAAGAAAGTTTAGTCTTAAACCTTAGTGATGTTCTTTGCCCAATGTCCCCAAGTAGGACCAAGCATTCTTCATCCACTGTAAGCTCTTCTACTTGTGCACGAATAGCTATAATCTGGTCACATAACAAGTCAATTATAGTGTTGTTAATTTATTGAAATATTAAAAAACCAATGACAATTGAGTAACCTGTATCATTTCAGATGGATTATAGATCTGGGTCCGAATAATGACCAACCGATCCAATAAGTCAATAGGGACTCCATGAGGACTAGGCATATCTGTCCCTCTGCAAATAAAGTGAATCTTAGTACCAAAATTCACAAAGAAGAAAAATGATACTCTATCTACCAAGGTCTTGCGCTTGTCCCTACCTTACGTTGCAAACACCTCTGTTTGTTGCAAATATCACTATTGGAGATAATGAGCTCTCAAGAGCACGGTTCAAGTAAGAGAAGCACTCCATATCAAGCATATGAACCTGAAGTTTGGTAGTTTCAGAAACTAAATATCACTACTCCCGAGAAATAACAACATGGTAGAAAAATAAAACTTAATCGGAAAATACCTCATCAATAAACAAAACTCCGGGAACAAGCTCTGCAATACCTTCATCTATATAACGGTTCACGACCTACAGTCATCATAATATAAGACATTAGAAACATATAAATAAACATTCATACAAGTTTTAGTGAAGGTCACCTTGTTAATTTCTTGCCGCAGCTTATCAGTGATCTCAGTCTTGCGGGGTTTCATCATTTGGCCCATCAAAGAAAGTATATCTTGCCCACCTTCAGGTCGAGCATTTGCTGCATCCAGATCTTGGAGCGTGACATCCTACCCATAGTGAAGAAAACTTTAGAGGCTACCCATAGTAAGATATAAGACATTAAACAAAATTCATGAACTGTAATCATTGACAATGATGACAAATCTGCTATGCAGAAGGAAGGTGAAAGTCATTGAAGGTAAACCTGCACTATCTCTTTCTTTTTGTGAACCTCTCCTTTTGGAAGTGGAACATACTCTTCAGCTTCTAGATCAAATTCAGTGGCAAAAGCATCGCTTCTACCTACTCGCTTTACAGCTCCACTGTTTGCTTCAATGTATATAACATCACCTACAGCTACCTGAGTCAAACAATAAGATAGAGAATTACCTTCACTAACTTAAAGAATATAATCGTACTTGAAAAACTAACCTTTTCCTTAATCAAGGCATCATATATAGTAGGATCCAACTTGAGTTGTTTGGTTCCTTTGACAGTCTTGAGTCCAATGATAACATGACTAATGCTTTTACCATAGCCTCCAGTACTACTTTCTGTTTCTTCAGGGGATAACTCCGTGACCTAGAACTCAAGGAACACATATTAAGAATCTAACATACTATTATACAATGTACAGGTAGAGCAAGCAACACACCTCTCCTTCGTAGACTTCTTTAGTTTCCTTAATACGTAGGCCAATGGCACGTCTGAAATTTTCCATGAGAACCTCAGTTTTCTTAACCTCCGATGAGTAAACCTCAGATCCAACCATTGGACAGAAGGGAACCTTACTTCCGAGCTCTTGGGATATACCAAGAGCCAATGCCGTTTTCCCTGTTCCAGGAGGTCCAGCAAGCAAAAGAGCTTTGCCTGCCATTTTCTTTTGCTTAATCATGTCGACTACAAGACCAGCTGCTTCTCTAGCCTCAAGTTGACCCACAAATCCAGCCGCTAATGGTATAGGAATTCCGGTTGGCTACAAAAGAAGATGTGTCATTGGCAATTGAGAAATGATGTAAAAAGAAATCAAACAAAGGCCATAAGAAGCCTGGAGCTATAAACCCTAAACCCGAACTAACTTCGATCAATACTAGCATATAGCATTCTGCTAGATTAAAAGAATGAGAGGGAGTAGAAGAAGAAGAACCTCGAGTCCAAGACCTTTGATATGGGTGTGAGTAGCAATCCGCTGTTTTTTAGCTGTGGATTGAATTTCTTCAATCTTTACTTTCTCCATCTTCGAAAGCGGTTACTCTGTTGTCCTTTTGAGTGACGGCGGTGTTATCAAGGACTTTATTGCGTTCTCAGGCGACGACGGCGGAAGAGTAGAGGAGCTTTCTGAGTTTGTAGTTACTCCTTTGATGTTTCTACGCCAAATTGGTGTTTATATGCTAATATTTACTGCAATAATGGCCCTTACATTCTCTTTATTGTATCTTATGAGTAAAAACAATTTAAAAAAAACCACGGAGGACCCAATATCGTAAGAGCATCTCTAATCCATTGGGAAAATGACCATTTTATTTTTAAACTATTGAAATTGTGCAAATATATTCTTTAACTTTTAAGTGTGCAAAAATTCTCCAATTAGATGTTAATTGTGCAAAATTGGATTCAAAAAAACAAACGTTAATAGTAACCATCAACGTTAAAGTAGAAATTGATGTTCTCTCTTTTACTTTCTTCTTCCCCTAAATTCTTTAAGCCATAAACTCCAATCCAATCCCTAAGTGAATTTCGTCAGAGAACACATGAAAACCAACATGAAAAAAAAAAAAATCTTTGCACTAAAGATGATCGATTTTTCTCAGAAAATTCAATGACTTCACAATTTGTAAGTGACAAATTTACGTTTTTTTTTTTTGCTTTCATAGATAAAGTAAATGAGATTTATCATATTGTTGAGTCCACTTATTGTAGGAGGAGTTAAGTTCAGATTCTTCAAATTCGTTTCACCAAAAATTCTCTAATGGTTGTCAAGGATTTCCTACCAAATGTATGTGTAGAAGTGAATTGAACATTTATACATCACAATCAAAACAAAATCATCATGGACGTCCTTACTTCTAGTGTGATACTACCCGAGAGGTAATTGTGATGCTTTGTCTTTATGAGTTGAATCATAAAAATGATGCTACTAACTTCATTCTCTTTTGTTAATCTTAGGATGGTCACTTATTTAAATGGATAGAAGATGGAATGTATGAAGAGCTTAAAGATTTATTACAAAGTTTTGAAGAACATAATTTGAGATTGAAAACAAGAAGATCGAAGTGAAAGAATTGAAGGATGTGGTCCAACAATTGAAAGAAGATGTCTTGTGGTGCAAAAATGAATTACATAAGTCCAAAATCAAGAACATGATTATCGTTTCTTGTTTAGTTTTGTGGTTGTTTTAATCATTTACTATATCATGTTTAACAAGAGTGGAGCATACAAACTAGTTTTTCGTCACTAGTCTGGTTAGAAATGCAGCATCTAAATCAATGATAGGCCTACATGATTGTCTCCAAGCATCTTTAAGAGCTTCGAAACAAATATACAAACGAAAGAATCTTTGCTTACTTCCTAGTGTTGGTCTTGGAATTGTTTCAATCTCTATTTTTGAGCCTGTATTAGACCTAACTATCTCTGCTTGATAATCCCATATTCTTGCGAAATGTGCTTCATGGCTTGCCTTCCTTTTATCTGAAAGCATCTTTTTCGCTCTCTTACACTAATGCACATTAACAATCATGTTGTACCCCTTCTTGATTTCATCAACCATCTCTTTGTGATTTGATCTTATTATTGAGTCTAAGTCTTCTTCAAATAGTTGTGCAATAGATCCACTTTTCAATAACTTAGTGCAGCCTGATCGGACACAAGAATGCCCGTTGATATAGATCTTTATCATCAGCTTGTTTCTACTCTTCTCATATGAGCAGTAAACTTTCTATCGACACTCTTTATTTGTGCATCTTGCACCAAGCCTGTCAGATGATGACTTGTAAATTTTAATATCATATTTTGATTTCAAAGAATACCTCAAAAGCGTATACTTGAAATCATCGGCATTACTATACGTTTTTCCCAATGTTAAAAGCTCATCAGGACCAATTCCATATTGTCTACCCTCTACTTCCTCTTCATCCTTAGATAATGGATATGGAATATCATCTTCATTCCAAATATCTTTCCCGTCATCAGAATCAACATCATCAACATTATGATTTCCATCATTACGAGCAGTATCTCCAAAATGTTCTTCTAAGTTTTCACATATATCGAGATTACCAACAACATCATTCATTGAATCTAGCTCAATATTTCCAACCATATCTTCTACACTACTATCTGATTCAACTACTTCTTCACTTAAATTATTTTCACCAAATCTGAACAGTGAATTGAAATAATTATCACAATCTACTTGTTCTTTATACAATCTCATCAAGAACATCAATCTCATTAAATTTTTGATGTTTACCTGATTTGGTCGTTGGCTTCCCTTGTAGCAATAAGATTTGATGTTTCATCGCCCAAATTCCTTCTCTTTGCCTGTCGTCGGATGTTAAACTTCGGTCTTCTCTCGGCCATGTGTGAACTAGATGATTCGATTGCAGGTTATGGTTATAGTCTTTGGGGTTTCCTCTTGGATTTTTTCCAGAAACAATTATTGACGAAGAAGATTAAATTAGGGTTCATCGTAAGTAAAGTTGGGAATTATTAGGAAGAAGAATAAAAAAACTAAAGTGCGGCGTTTTAATTTAACGTACCCTCGTTACTGTTTAATGTTGATTTCTTTTAGGTCCAATTTTGGACAATCAACATCTAATTGGAGAACTTTTGTTGCACACTTAAAAGTTGAGGAATATTTTTGCAAAATTTCAATAGTTTGAGAATAAATTAGTCATTTTCCCCTAATCCATTACTCTATTTTCCATTCTATTATAGAATTACTCTAAAATATAGTTGGGTTTTGTTTTAACCTATCATTCTATTTTCTACTTTATAAAAGAATACTTCAAATATATTATATCCTCATTTTCAAATTACTTGTCAATTGTATTATATATTTGTAAAATTTCCAAATGACCCCAATTCTTTTATATTTTTGAAAATAATAACATTTCATAATATTATTTAAATAAAATATTTATGACATAACTAAAATAGCATTACGTCATAAAATATTAAAACATTACATAATTTTCGTTCAATTATTATAATTAATATATTTCTCCCACAAATGATCAGTCAAAGCATTTTGAAGGGATATATAGGCTTCTTTATCTTTAATTGATTGTTATTATTAGTGTGTTTATTATATATATATATATATATATTAAATTATTGAATGTTATATTATTTTAATGAATTAAAAACGAAAATAATAATTTAATTAGTAAAATATGAAAAGATATAACAATTAAATGACCAATATTACTCTAAAATAGAATGGAGATTAGAGTTACTCCATTTATAAAGTGGAAAAAAAACTCTATTATAGAGTAGAAAATAGAGTTGGGCTCGAGAAGATTTTACTTTAAAATAGAATTTTACTATATAATAGAGTTATGTTAGAGATGATCTAAAAATTCTAATATATAAAAGGAAGAGTTTGAAGCCTTTGAGCATGTCCACTTATGTTTTGTAGAACTTCACCCTTTCTCGCCATGTCATCATGTATACCTTCGTTTTTCCACGTCATCTTGCAGACATGAAAAGTAAAAACGTTTGAATAAAACTCCTTCTCCGTGTCTTTTGACATTCTCTTTTACCCCTTTAATAACAAGCATGGGTTACTGGAAAAAATTATGTCTTTTGATCTACTTCATCAAACTTCTCTAACAACCTTTTTATGAGAGGATATTTCAGTTTTCTTCTTCTTCCATATTTAAGTTTTGTGAATTTCATATAAACATATTTTCTTCCTTTTCTTCTTTAGGTTCGTGCCTTTCTTTTTACAATTTTTCAATATTGGTCTCTTAACCGGCATTAATTTTATTTACAGGCTAAACTGAATCAAGCTATATCAATAGTTTTGTTTATGCTTCATCTTCAGAGTCCGCACAAACTTGAAGAAAAACTGTTTATATTCAGTACTTTAATCGGCATGAAATTGTAAACAACTTGAGTCCTGGAGATGTCCAGTAAATGTCATGTTAGTTACATTTGAGTGAGTGGAATGTCACGGAGTGAGCATGGATGTAATCCATATGGAAAGTGCTTTTATTTTAGGATTCTGGTTTCCTACCAATTTGATTTTGCTTCTCAACGGGTGAGTGTGATCTTCTTTCATTGAAAATTTTCGTGCGAATTGGTATTTCTCAGTGAGATTTGGTTGTATTTGATAAATAATGAGATTGATGCTCTTACATGGGTGATGCAATATATGAGTTTTTGGGTTGTGCTTCAAGTAGATGTATATAATGAACGATTTCTTTATTTGAATGAGGGCGGTTTACTCATGTGTAGTGCAGCTCTAACAAGATCTAAGAGAGAGAAGAAGAAAGATCTTCGTTGTGATTGGTATGAGTACTTTGGACAAAGGTGCTATAGAGGAGGAAATGATGAAAGTGTTTGATCATGGAGGCGAGGTGACTGAAATTAGGATTATGAGGAATCCCGAAACAAAAATAAGTAAGGGTTGCTTTCATGCGTTTTGCAATTGTGGAACAAGCAGAACGAGTTGTTAGAGAGCTTAAAAGCCCAATGGTAATTGTTTACACTTAGTATTTGATGGAGAATTTGTGTTGTTTACATTATAAATCATGCATTAGAGCATTGGACCTGCATATTAATGGTAGAAAATGTGGTGGAACTGCAAGCCAACTAGCCAAGATAAGGATACCCTCTTTAATAATCACATATGCAAGACATGGACCCCAAAAACTGTAGGTATTAAGGTGTCCATATATATATATATATATCTGAAAGATTGGTAGAACACGATAACTACACTTCTTTGAATCAAGTAATTTTTAAGAAAAACACAAATCTTTATTTATTTAACTTGTACAATAAACTATTACACAATACGCTTATCAAGCTTAAAAACTAACCCAACCATTTGGTTCTTTCTCACAAGATCTAACAATCTCTTTAATAATTCTCACAATTCTCCCCTTAACCCTAAAAGTTTTTGCGGCTCAAAAGTGTTCTTTCTTTTCACTTTCGAGCACCTTAAATAGAATCCTAACCCTAAAACATCATTTCCAAAAATTCTAATAGTTTCCATATTCTTGTGATCGAAAATTTCATTTTTTGGCAACTTCACATCTTTCCATATCTGATAATCCAGTGCCAATACTCCAGTATTCTTCGCGTACGACGTCGTCTTCACATCCTTTGATGCTGACTTTCTTTTCCCTTTTAATCTCCCCCTTTTTGGTTCAGTTTCATAACCAAGCAACTCCCTTAAGCATATGTCCAAAACAAACAGACAAATAACCAACACAAATAACACAATATTGACATAGATGGTCATAACTAGTCATTAAACAGTCTGATAAATAGACAACCATGTTCAATACATTACAACCAAAGCGGCTGAACCAAAAAATTAGTGTTTGTCTCACAAAAAAAATCCAAAGAGACCACACACCTAAAAAAATAAACTAAAACATGTTTGTTCAAACTGCTACATCATCAACTTCCTGTGGTACTTGATTGGCTTTCTCCTGTTCTCCCCCTACTTGGTAGCACAACTGAATCAAAAACACCCAATTAAAGAAACAACCATTGAGAGAGAGAACTAACTTACCTGCTAGCGCCTGTTGCAAAATACGAATAGCAAACGCAATAGCTTGACGCAAATGATCTTCAAAGGCCAGCGGTGTTCCACGGCGAGGATCCATCTTGTAGATAGGAACATTGACCAAACCTTCACCATGATTGAGAGACACATGGCGTTGGCATTGGAGAAGATGATACATGATCGAGGGAAAGGGCAAATAAAACTTGCTCGCCGGTTCATAACCACGGTGCACGATCAGAGTGAAGGCAAGACGACCAAAATTATTAGGCAAGACATACGGTAAAGAAGCCTAGAACGAGTACGACACATGTACATGGAGTTCTTGGTAAGGAACCAGTTGTGAGAACAAATTTTGGAAAGAGCAGCCTTATCAGGATCAAATTGAGTGATGCGCAAATCCTCCCACACATGCATTCGACCATCAGATATAAACGCAGCCAAATCATCGTCAGAGACAACAAGTCTAGTGGCTTCACTCGCATGATCGTAAACATCAGGCAGACTAATATCTTGATTGATCGTATTGGCAGAGCGAGCATACGTATGTCCTTGAACCCATACTAGAATAGATAGATAAGTGGTCTTGTCAACAGGAAGATGGGCCCAGAATTCAAATACCAGATTGCAAACATAACCAGGAAGTCTAGTGATGGTACTCAGACAGCCAAGGTCACGAAGAAGCGGTTCAATAACAGGGGGGAGCATCGTCAGATCGATCATTCGTTCTTCAAGCAAGGTAATAGTAGCGAAGATATCATACGTTGCTTGAGCCTGTGCTGAGAGAAATAGAGTCAGATCCACCACCAGTTGAGACGATGATGAAGCCACATGAGTACGTGTACGTGTACACCGAGATGAGAGACTAGAAGTCGAGTTAAGTCGCTTCGGGCGAGAGACATGTCTTGGGTGACTCGGTGCATGCACAAGTGAGGGTACGGATCTCGGGATCTTGGGTGCTTTTGGGATCGACTCAGCAGGTGTGTGAAAATCAGGCAGCAGAGACACCGGTTGAGAAGGTGATGAGCAAGGAAGTGGTGGGGGGACAGTTCACCATAGAGTACCAGAGGAAACGATTGAAAATCATCAGCACATACCAGGGATGCAGCATTGTCAGGAAACAAGAGAGATTCCAGTGATTGGTATGACTGACGAGAGGAGGAATCAGAGATAGACATTGTGGAGGATTCAGCAACAAGACGAGAGATACCAGTGAGGAGTCTATTCATGATGTAAGCGTGATAGGTCTGAGATGATGCAACCAAGAAATTAAAGGGTTTTTATAGTCAATGTAAAGTCGCGACTGTTCGTGAGATGTGACAACCCTAGAAGTCGAAGCATCAAGTTCCCGCCGAAGCTGAGAATAAAGGCAAGTTGGGCCTACTGGGCCAGAGGTTGTGTCCATAGAGCACACGAACGGCCTAGGCATGGGATACAAGCTCAAATAATAACTCATCATGATAGAATAATTAATGTTAGGGCCAACCAACATCTAATCAATACAAAACCAGAACACAGTCAATTATTAGTCAACCACATAATATACAAAAGAAAATGGAGAGAGTAGAGGAACGAGTAGAAATCACGGAGCATGAATATTTGTGACCAATATCTACCAAACCACCAGAAGATGGGTGGTGCACATGGGTAATGACCAGGAATCATAACAGCAGATACGAGATGTGAATTTAATATAGACTAGTCTTTCACACTAGCATGCCTTAATCTAGTGAGAGACTCATTTTCAACCTTCCGGGAGCACATAAGGCAGCTGGAATTTCCTTTGGGTATGTGTAGACTTGAGTATCGTCACGTGACTTGTTGGATACTCAGTCTGAATTTATGTTTACAGATTCCCACAATTTTTGTTGTTGTTTTTTTTTTGAATCAGCTTTTGTGGTACCCTCAGCTCTTTGACCTCCTTATGATGCTCTCAACTGTACAAGTGTTCACATGTGACGGCATGACATGCAACTTTTTTTCTCTATTCATCAAGTTAATAGCAAAGTATTTATCATGTCATGATCCCCAGTCATACCGCAATGGTGCAGGTTGTTATAGTTCACAGACCCCAATAGATTTGTGTAGATATACAAATCTATCGAAATCCAGTGGCTTGGTAAAGATATCAACGAGTTGGAGTTATGTGCTCACGTGTTCTATCATCACAACTTTGTCATCTACCAGTTCTCGTATAAAATGGTGTCTTGTATCAATGTGTTTGGTGTGTGAATGTTGAACAGGATTCTTAGAAATATTAATTGCACTCTGATTGTCACAACAAATTAGCATTGAGCCTGTAGCATGCCCATAGTCATTGCTCATCTGTTTCATCTACAATAGTTGAGTACAACAACTCCCTAGATCAATATATTCAGCTTCGACAGTCGACAGCGACACACAGTTCTGTTTGCGACTTAACCAGGCAATCATATTATTTCCCAAAAAGAATCCTCCACCATTTGTGCTTCTCCTATCATCCAAACTTCCTGTCCAGTCAGCATCACAATATCTTGCAAGATTGGGATTGCTATCCTTTGTGTAGTATAACCCTAAGTTTGAGGTTCCTTTGACATACTTCACCTTTCTCTTGAGTGCCTTGAGATGAGATATCTTGGGTTGTGCTTGATATCTGGCACATACACCCACACTAAGACTAATATCGGTTCTACTTGCCGTGAGATACAGAAGAATACCAATGATACCACGCTATAGTTTATGATCCACATCTTATCCATGTTCATCTTTTGAGAGCTTGCATGTAGTACTCATCGGTGTCCTAATAGCTTTGCATGAGTCCAAACCAAACCTTGTCACCAGATTCTTTGCATACGTGCTTTGTGAAATGAATACTCCTTCATCCCTCTGTTGGACCTACAAGGCAAGAAAATATGTTAACTCTCCACACATGCTCATTTAAAATTCATGTTTCATACACTGAACAAAATCAATGACAAGTGAGGGATTAGTAGATCCAAAAACTATGTCATCCACATATATCTGCACCACCAACATGTCACCATCTTTTGAATAGTGAAACAAGGTTTTGTCCACACTTTCCCTAACATATCCTTGCTCCAGTAGGAAGATTGTCAGCCTCTCAACCATGCTTTGGGAGCCTGTTTCAACCCATACAGAGCTTTCTTCAGCTTGTAAACATGATTTGAGAATTTACCATCATCAAATCTCTTTGGTTGTTCCACAAAAACTTCCTCTTGTATGATCCCATTTAGAAAGGCGCTTTTGACATCCATCTGGTGAAATTTAAATCCCATCACGCATGCCATGCCGATTAGAAACCGGATGGATTCAAGTCGTGCTACTGGTGAAAAAGTTTCATCAAAGTCGATTCCTTCAATTTATGAATACCCTTGTGCAACCAATCTCGCCTTGTTTCGAACCACATGCCCTGTCTCATCGATCTTGTTCTTGAATATCCACTTAATACCTACCACATTGACATTCTCAGGTTTAGGTACCAAGGTCCAAACATCACTTATTGCAAGCTGTTCTAGCTCTTCCTGCATGGAGACTATCCAATACTCATCCTTTAATGCTTCCACATGTGTCTTCGGTTCTACCATTGACACAAAACAGGAGTACCCCACCATCTCTCGAAAGTTTATCTGCTTTTTCTGGTGATTTGGCCATCCGTCATACTCCCAATGATGTCCTTTTCTGAATGGTTATGGTGGACATTAGGGTTGTTCCTCTCATTTGATGCTTCAGATTCTTAACTAGATTCTTCAATTTTATTTAACACATGGTGTTGAGGTTTGCTTCTCTACAGACAAGTCAAGTCTTCTGATCCCTTCAACAACTTATTGTAAATCATCAAAAACCACATTCACTGTTTCCATCACAGCTCTGGTCCTTTTGTTGAACACCTTGTATGTTGTGCTGATTACAGAGTAACCTAGAAAGATCCCTTCATCACTTTTAGCATCAAGTTTCCCAGTTGATCTTTGTCATTTAGTATGTAGCACACACATCCAAAGACGTGAAAGTAACTCACACTGGGTGGTTTCCATTTCCACAATTCATAGGGTGTGGTAGACGTTCCTTTTCTGACATATACCATGTTAATAATGTAGCAAGTAGTACTCACAGCTTCAGCCCATAAGTGTTTTGCCACCTGATTTGCATGCAACATTTCTCGTGCCATTTCCTGCAAGGTTCTGTTCTTCCTCTCTACTACCCCATTCCGTTGGGGGTATTGATATTACTCGGTTTTAATGCATAGTAGTGGGCATTTGTGTCTGCTATTCTGCATTATTCTGAGCGTTTTCCTTGTAAATTTGGTATATTTTCAGGATTCTAGGTGTTCGGGCCGTTTTGGAGCAAAATGATGCATTCTAGAGCATTTTAGAAGTTGCAGAACAAGATGACCGATCGGGCAAAGATGTGATCGATCGAGCTGTGTGTTTAGGATATGCACGATCGAGCAACTATGTTGCACGATCGGGAAAATCCCCCTGGAAAAATCCGAAGCTTTGGATCGATCGGGCTAAATGAAGAACGATCGTGCAATTTCACAAAGTGCTCGATCGGGCAACCATGTGCTCGATCGAGCAACTCACCCGAGAAGAACCATAAATTTCCATTTTTGCAATCTAAGTCCTCAAGTTTATCCCAATTTCCATATTTTTAGTATTTGACTTTTAAAACTATAAAATTCTTTGGCTTAGGTTTATTTCTTTGACGTTTTTACAACTTTTAAGTTCTTACAGAGAGACGAATTCGAACCCCAGTATTTGGAGAATATTTCTTAACTTTGTTATTTCTCATTTATAATATCTATTTTTAGTTTATCACTCATGTGTTCTTCTTTGATTGTGTTGTTCATCCTTTACAATGTCTGAGTAGTTTATTAGTTAGGTTTTAGGGTTTCCTAGGGAAACCAGGTTTGAATGTTAGGATTAATCTTGTAGAATTGAATTTGTTAGGTTTTTAGTCTAAATTTGTTCTTAATGCATGGATTAGCTTGATCACCTAGTTCATGATAATATATTGATAAATACAAAGAGATTTTATTTAGTAATCTGACCTAATTTAGATGAATAAGTGTTTTTACTTGCGAGAGTATTGTTTTAAATGCTTATGAACAATTGAATATGAATTGTAATGCATGATCGAATTATTTAGAAATGGCGAGAGTTTGTTTCTGGTAATTAGAGCATAGGACTCACCTGAATCTGACCGCACTCGAAGGTCATAACGATCCACCTGCTTTTGGACTCAACCAATTGATTCTCAACCAAGAGCGAGGTGGTGGTAACGACAATCAAGTGACACAAGGCCAACAAAGAGCTGATAACAACCAAGATCCACCGGGAAATCTCAATCCTCAGAACATCGATGCAGGGAACTTTGTCTTGTATGGAGATCCGAAGAGAGTTGCTAATCAGCGCAATGCTTAGAACCATCATCTAGTTGGTTTATTCAATAATCCCCAAGCATTCTATGCTAACAGGAATCCCATCCAACCCCCTCAACCTCAACGAAGGGAATACCAATTTCCCATCCAGCTCGTCCAGATGATCCGTAACAACCAATTCAGTGGTTTACCAAATAAGCACCCAATGGATCACATTGACACTTTTGAGGACATCTGCAGTACTATCAAACTCAATAGAATATCTCACGATTTCATTCACTGTAGCTTGTTCTGTTACTCTTTAGCTAAAAGAGCACTTCACTGGTTGAAGTATCTACCTGCTGGATCCATTGTAACTTGGGAAGATTACAAAGCCAAGTTCATCAATCACTTCTTTACTACCACCAAGACTATTACTTTGAGGAACAAGATCTCTGCTTTTGCACCGAACCATGTGGAATCATTCTATGAATCTTGGGAGCGATTCAAAGAACTGCTTTGTGATTGTCCACACCACAGTTTCTCAGATGTAAGTCTCCTCAACAGCTTCTAAAGAGGAATTGACCATAAATACTAGTTGTCCTTAGATACAACAAGCGATAGAGACTTTATGCAGAAACCTGTTCCAGATGCCTATCGTCTGGTAGAGAACCTAGTAGTTAGTACTAGCAATCATTGCCTAGAGTTCGATCGTAGAACCAAAGCATCTACATTCTCTGCTACCTCCGAACTCTCAGAGTTGAAAGGAGAATTCTCATAAATGAAAAGGTTGCTAACTCAACTACTTAAGGGTCAAAATCAGAAACATGTAAGTGCTGTTGACGGTTCTGAAGCTACTTGTTATGCATTCCAAGAGCAAGATATTTTTTTGTTGAAGAAGAAGTGAGCTACATCAATAACCAGGGTCAAAGAATTTTTAAACAAGGATACAATCCAGCTTTCAACAAGAATCATCCAAATCTTTCTTGGAGAAGCACTAATGTAGAGAATCCTCAAGACCAAAACTATCCAACTCAGCAAAAAACCATTTGTGCAAAACTCTGGTACTCATTTTTGTCAAAACTCAGGTAGCAATGGATTCCAAGGGAACCCAGACGGGAACTTTGTGCAGAACTCTAATTGAGGCGGTTTTCAACAAACCTCTCATCATGTATTTCAACAAGCTCCTCCAACTCAAGATCCTCAAGGAAATTCGATTGAAATGATGTTTAAAAAGCTTTTGGAAGGACAACAACAATCCCAAATAGAAGTTAAGGATATGAATTAGAAGTTTGAGGTATTTTCTACTCATGTGAAACTTCTTGATACTCAAGTGGCTCAAACGGCTGAAGCAGTAAAGAGACCGGTAGGATTCTTCCTGGAAAATCTGATTCAAACTCGAAGAAATAGGAGTATGTGAATGCTATAATGCTGAGGAATGGTAAGTCTCTACCCAATACTAGTGGAAAAGATAATTTTATGGAAGGTTTGGTTGAAGATTTGGATGAAATTAAGAATGATTCAGATTTTGAGAAGTTGGAAAAAGATGCAGAAGAAACTGCACGATCGGGCACTCTTTGCCCGACCGAGAAAATGGTTTTCAAAGGGACATATCGATCGGGCACTCTTTTCCCGATCATGAAAATAGATGCAAAAAGTCCAAGGGAAAATGATCGATCGGGCAATCCAAGTGCCCGATCGAGCACATTAGTCGGGCACGATGAAACTTAGATTGCCCGATCGAACAGACTGCCCCAAACTCGATTACATTCTCAGAAACTGCTCATGTTCCTCCTAGGGTCTACAAACCCAAAGTTCCCTTTCCAGTCAAGCCCAAAACCTCCACGAAAGACTTAGAAGATGAAAAATTAAAGGAGATGATTAAGGAATTGAGTGTGAGACTTATATTCTCTGATGCTTGCCAAATGATTCCTTCTCTGAAGAAGTATGTGAAGAACATGGTTACAAGAAAGCTTACATTGGAAGGTGAAATGACGATTACAGAGGAGGGTAGCTCTATTCTACAAAATCGAATGCCTAAGAAGCTTGGAGATCCAGGTAGCTTTGTTCTATCCGTTGATATTGGAGACATCAACTTTGCTAGATCTCTCTATTATTCGGGATCTAGTGTGAATCTCATGACTTTCTCTGTGGCTAAGAGATTGGGAATGACTGACATCAAGGGTACAAGGAATTCATTGGTTCTTGCTGATCGTTCTGTGAAATACCTTGTTCGAGTTTTGGAGAACTTACATGTTAAGATTGGAAATGCCTATGTACCAGCTGATTTTGTGATCTTAGAGCTTGGAGAAGAACCTAAATATCCTCTGATTTTGGGAAGACCCTTGTTGGCTACAGCTGGAGCAATCATAGATGTGAATAAAAGCAAGATCTATCTTCACTTTGGAGACATGGTTATGAAGTTCAACTTACAAGATGTTTTGAATAAATCGTCTCTAGATATTAAGTCCTTTTGGGTCGATACTGTTGTTGAAGCTGTAGAGAGAGTAGTTGATGATTTCTTATTTAATGATCCTTTAGAGATTGCTTTGACTAACGCTAATGATGCCCATTTGTCTTTTAGTGGTGATGTTACAGATCTTACTAGGATGCTTGATGCTAGTAGACGATTTGAGGAGATGACTGATTATGTGGAATTAGTGGAGGCAGCTGCCAAGTCTTCACCAAAACCGTACCCTGCACCACTTGATGATCCATGGAACAAGTTGAAAGCTCCAAAGCTGGAACTTAAAACCCTCCCAGCAGGGCTCAGGTACGCGTTTCTAGGTCCTAATTCTATATACCATGTGATTGTGAATGTTGATTTAAACAATGTAGAGACTGCCTTGCTTTTGTGCCAATTGAAAAATTATCATAGAGCTCTATGTTATAGTTTAGATGATATCACAGGGATTTCACAAGATTTATGCATGCATAGGATCCATTTAGAAGATGAATCTAAGACTTCTATAGAACATCAGAGACGTTTAAATCCTAATATAAAAGATGTTGTTAAGAAAGAGATAATGAAACTTCTAGATACATGAATAATTTACCCTATTTCATATAGTACTTGGGTTAGTCATGTGCATTTTGTTCCTAAGAAGGGGGTATTACATTTGTTAAGAATGACAATGATGAACTGATTCTAACTACAACTGTTACAAGTCATAAAATGTGTATTGGCTATAGGAAATTGAATGCTGCTACTCGCAAAGATCACTTTCCTTTACCTTTTATTGACCAAATGCTTGAGAGATTGGCTAATCACCCTTACTACTGTTTCTTAGATGGTTATTCAGGTTTCTTTCATATTCTTATTCACCCAGATGACCAAAAGAAGACGACATTCACTTGTCTATTTGGTATATATGCATATCGCAGAATGCGTTTTGGATTGTGCAATGCCCAACCACTTTTCAGATGCATAATGTCTATTTTCACTGATCTAATTAAAGACATCATGGAAGTATTCATGGAAAATTTCTCTGTCTATGGATCTTCCTTTGATGTCTGTCTTGGTAATTTATGCAGGGTCCTTCAGATGTGTGAGGAGAAACACTTGGTACTCATGGTGACAAATGGGATTGTGTTAGGAGACAAGATTTATGAGAAAGGTATTAAGGTAGATAGAGATAATATTGAGGTTATTACTAAATTGTAGGCACCCAAGTTTGTAAAAGACGTTCGAAGCTTTTTAGGACATGCATGTTTCTACAGGAGGTTCATTCAGGACTTCTCAAATATTGCTAGGCCTCTCACCAAGCTGTTGTGCAAGGAAGTCATATTTGAATGGGATGATGAATGCCAAAGATCTTTTCTCACGATCAAGGAAGCTCTTGTTAGTGCTCCAATAGTTCAACTACCAGACTAGAATTTGTCTTTTGAGGTAATGTGTGATGCCAGCAATTATGCAGTAGGTGCAGTTTTTGGACAGCGAAAGGAAAAGAAACTTCATGTTATCTATTATGCCTCAAGAACGCTAAATGGAGCTCAATGCAGTTATGCCACAAATGAGAATGAATAGCCATAGTCTTTGTATTCGAGAAGTTTAGATCCTATATAGTAGGATCCAAAGTAGTAGTCCATACCGATCATGCATCTTTGAGGTATCTCCTGAACAAAAAGGATGCTAAACCCAGACAACTGCGTTGGATTTTGCTTTTACAGGAATTTGACTTGGAGATCAAAGACAAAAGAGGAATAGAGAATGGAGTTGCGGATCATTTATCCAGAGTGAGAGTGGAAGATGAGGTTCCAATTGATGATAGCCTACCTGAGGAACATATCTATACTATTAGTACTAGAGTGGATGAGAACCTTTCTACTCCTAAACTCTCTAAATCTGTAGTAATTACTCCTTGGTTTCGTGACTTTGCTAATTATCTTGCTGCGGATGTTGAACCACATGACTTTATAGGTTACTGATGACTCTGAATTTTCACGGTTTTTACTTATCAATTAGCATCGATTCTGAGGTCTAAAAACGTGCATACATCACATTTATGATTGATTTCACTAAGTTTAGTGTTTTTAGGACTTTTGCATTAGAATTTGCATATGCACGCATTTTGGAGATTTTTCAGGACTTTCAGGGTTTTTTGGGAAGGAGTTGAGAAATTTCAGAAAACAGCACTTGACGTTGAATGGACTTAGCACTCAGCACTCAACATTGGAATGGACTGAACTTACCTCCAACCACCTGTAGGATCGATCCCAACTTAATGCAGGATCGATCTCAAGCAATCCGGGAACGAAACGAGATCAATCCCACTCAGCACCTTCGGGATCGATCTCAACTCAATGCATATCGATCCCAACAACACTCTAGATCGATCCTGCAATGAAACCAGATTGATCTCAGGCAGTTCGGCAATGAAACAAGATCGATCCCGCAGTCATGTTCCCAACGTTTCTGGTGAAGTCTCAAACAAATCCAAGGAAGTGCATGAAGACGAAGCAGGACTAAGAAGAAAAATTATGAGATCGATCTCACTTGTGTTGGGATCGATCTCAGGCACTCAACGCTAGGATCAATCACAACCTAAGACGAAGTTTGGACGCAACAAAGCTGGATCGATCCCA
>OVBE01005572.1:0-21475 GCA_900406425.1 Iberis pinnata | reverse complement strand
GTATGTGAGTAATGTACTACTTCAACGAAAGGAAGATGCTGAGAAATGTCAGACATTGACTGCATCAAAAGATATATATGAGGTACATTTGAAAGGAAATTCTTACTCTGTCAACTTGAAGAAACAAACATGTTCATGTCACAAATATCAGATCACAGGCATACCATGTGAGCATGCATATGGTGATATCCTTGATGGTGGACTAAATGCAGATAACCATGTGTTTCTTTTCTTTTCTACTTTTCTATGGAAAGAATTGTATAGTCGGAACATCAACCCAGTTAGGGGTCCACAATTTTGGATGAAGAATGATTACCAGCTCATGGTTCCTCCTCCTGAACCTGTGCTTCCAGGAAGAAAGAAGAAGAAAAAGACATCTCAGAGGATGAAATGTAAACACGAGTCACCAAAGAAGAAAAAGAACAGTCAAATAGAAAAACTTGGGAGACAAGGACGCATAGTCCATTGCTCTTCGTGTAGTCAACCTGGCCACAATGCTGCAAGATGCTTGGTACACCCAAGAAAGAAGATGAAGACAGAAGAGGTTAGTTAAGTATACATAATTGTTTTATTTGGATTATATGTTTAGTTTATTCGTAACAAGTGCATCATTTATATGCAGGGAGAATCCTCAAGCCAAGTTGTGGATACAATTTTGCTTTCATGAACTACCCAAACAAGCAATATCTGATGATAATCAGGGAGAATCAAGCCTTTGTCTTCTTCTGTAAACTTGGTCTTTAGTGTTTTTATGTTTCTATATTGGTTTTCTGTAAACTTGGTCTTTAGTCTTTTTTATGTTTCTGCATTGGTCTTTGGTAAACTTGGTCTTTTGAATTCTTTATGTATTGGATGCACGTAATCAAGAATATCTTTGTGTCTCTGTACTGGTCTTTTTGGATTCTAGAAAGAACAAGAAAAACCAAATACAAAGAACCAACTAAAGCAGGGGTATGACTTTGTAGATATCAGATATGAGAAGCATTGTTCATGAGATTCATAGTGTTTTCAACAGCTATGCAATCAGTAGAAGGATTCATAGACTCGAGAAACATATAAAAAGAATTTGAATTGTGATAACTAGTTAGCTATGATGCATGATCATTACGAAAAGTCCATCATGCCTATAACTAGTTAGACCACCTCCTAATCTCACTCCTAGTCAAACAATTAAGATGAATTCTTAAACCTGTTCTTGAATTCCTCAAGAACCTAAGCATAAACCAACTTCAGTTTGAGGATCTTCAAATGAATTCTTAAACCGGTTTGAATTCCTCAGAACCTAAGCTAAACCAACTTCAGTTTGAGGATTTTAAGATGAATTTCTTAACCGATTCTTGAATTACTCAACAACCTAAGCTAAACCAACTTCAGTTTGAGGATCTTTCAGATTAATTCTTAAACCGATTCTTAAATTCCTCAGAACCTAAGCTAAACCAACTTTAGTTTGAGGATTTTAAGATGAATTTCTTAAAACAATTCTTGAATTACTCAACAACCTAAGCTAAACCGCTAAGTTCGTCACTAAAGGTTGATAATTTCAGTTACCCATTATCACTAAAGTGATGAAGAATCACTTAATCAATCAAACAAACAGATTTTTATTTACTCTATGTGAATCAATGAAAGAAACTAAATGATTGAAGAAGAAAGAGACCTGCAAGATCTTTTTGAGCAGTGAGAGTTTTACCATCAACATCTCTCACAAGTAAAATTTGCAACAATTTCTCTTCTTGAGCTGCATTGATGAGAGTAAGACTACTCATGATAGTGAGAGAGAGAGAGGTCAAATTTGAATGAAGAAAGCTATCATCTTTCACATTTCATTACCTTGAAAGATGGAACTAAATAGTGATGAATATCATAAGCAGAGAGAGAGAGATTCGTAAGGTACTCTCTTTTTTACCCATTATCTATTATGTATGAAAATTAGATTAATAAGAAATTCTAAATTTTCGATTGACAAAAAAAAAAAAGAAATTCTAAATTTTCAATTGAGTTATGTTGAAGTATCGACATTTTCTTACTTGTCGAATTAGAGATTTTTGCTTCATGTTTAGATTTTAATTTTTTATTTACAAATAAATCGATTATCATTAATTACAGTCAATTTGGTTTAAGATTGGTTTAACCTCAAATCGCAATTCAAAACGCCATTTATTAATTTAATATCACAATTAGTAGTTTTAATTAGATATGGGGAAATAATATGAATCGAGTAATTCAGGGGGTTTTAAAAGCAGATATGAAAGTTTGTGTAAAATTAACTTCACCCCTAAAGTTCAGGGGGAAATAGNGGGGGGGGGGGGGGGGGGGGGGGGGGAATTGTCAACCCTTATTTTATTAATTTTAAAAACTTAAGCACCTCTCAAATTTACACTAAGCACCTCTGATGGAGGTGGTCTAAGGTATTTAACCATTTAATTATTTCGCCAATATTTATGTATGAACTAAAAAAACATAATCCAGTCATTTTTGATGATATAGTATATCCATGTTTGTCAACACCATTGGCAATTTAAAAGATGATATATTTTCCTACCGTATATAGTTATTATCATGGATATAATTTTGGAATGGTAAACTCATTATGGTGTTTGACTACATGTATTATTACTTTTAAATTATCGTGAGATTTTATTATGAATCTTAACATTTCATATTGCAAAATCTATTAATGTTCACTAAATGTTCAATTATTCACAATATAACATATTTTGATAATTGTTATATAAGTATTTAACCATTTACTTATTCGAATATGCTTAAACTATTTTATTGTCTTGGTAACTTATAACCGAGAATCTTAACTATATTGTTTAGATCTTTCATAATATATCGTTTCTATTAATTCTATTATGTTATTTTGGTATATATATATGTTGAATCTACTTTTCATTCATTCGGAGAAAAAAAAATTCTTATCGATACACAAAAAGGTTGGGAAATTGTCTAAATAGATATGGCGCTTGCGAAAGTGGGTAATTTTACACCTCTGAAAAGTGTAAAACCTTTCAAAGTTTTGTGGCGTGTTCAAGTCAAAATTATTCATTTGTAGAGACCAAATAGTCTAAGAGGTCCTCCTAACATTATAGAAAATGTTTTGGCAAATGAAGAGGTAATTCTCGACAATCGTTATTTGATTTTAGATTTTATTAAATTTTTCTTTATATTAGTCATAACGTTTTAAATTGTTTATATATAGGGATCAAAGATTCAAGCTACTGTAAAACATGAATTTGTGGCACGTTTTGAGTCTAAGCTCCGATTTGGAGGATGTATTTCTGTTGAGAATTTTAAACTTTGGAAAAATTCTGGTCATTATAGAACTATCGATCATCCATTTCGGATGAATATTATTATGTCCACTATTGTTCAAGCTGCATACACTAGCATCACAAATGACAATTTCTTTTTCAATTTTGCAAAATATGATTCAATACATGCAGGGAGTCTAAATGATTCATATCTTATTGGTTAGTAATATGCATTGAGTATTTATATAATATATGATTTATTTTTAATATATTATTACTTGATCAACAGATATCATAGGTCATGTGGTTAATATGGGGAGACTTGAGACTATTAATGTTGCTAATGACAAAACAAAAAGCAAATTTGATTTCGAGATGCAGAATCAAAAGTTGGTTTTTGCAGTGTCTATTTTTTATGATTAACAGAATTCATAATAAGAATTCCAAAATGTATTTTAGTAACTATTAATTTGTACACGCAGTGATGAACGATATCATGTACCTTGTGGGAAGGTTATGTAGACGAATTATTTTTAGCATCTCAAGAGAATGAAGGACAAATGCTATCATTATTTTAAGATTTGCAAAAATCAAGAATTGGAGAGAAACTTTATATAAATCGTGTTATAGGTTACTAATTATTTTAGTAAATGTGTAAAAATTTGAGTTTGAACTAATGAACTTTCTCCATATGTCTTCGATAAGCATTGCTTTTGATGCATCGAAACTCATTATAAATCCAAAATACCTAGTGGTTTTGGATTTTATTCATGAGTAAGTAATAATAATTGTATAAATGACTTTGATTTCATATGAAATATCAAATCAATCTTGATATTTATGTATTAAATAGGTTGCCAGATGATGGTGTAGCTCTAACACTATTGGAAAGCAAACCGAAATCTGAAAAAATCGAGTTTTAAAGAGATAGATCTAGAGAGGAAAACAATTATGGAGCTGAAACAGACTAATGAGGTTCTGACTTTTGATTTTTTTTTTTTATCGTAATATCACTATTAAAACGGAAATTAATTCTGTTTTTTCTTTTTCTAGATTTGCAAGGTAAAGATGATGTGCATAATTCTTAAGATTAATACCGATTGATCTTGGTATTATATTGCATACAGTCCATGTAAAAATTAGGTGGAAGATGATATGGTTCGTTTTGTCGATACGAACAAAAGTAAAAAAAAGAATGGAAATGTAAAAGGTATGATAATTGGGTCACGAATGTTGGTGCAAGGTAAATAATATATTTTCGATGGTGCATGTTACAATGTTACTACATAATTTATACTACTATCTTTTGTGTGAAGTGTTTTGTTTTTATGTTATTTGTTGATGTACATCTATTTTTTATTAAACATAGGTATAAGTTGCACGTCTATGTAATGGATCAAACAAGTGAACTTAAATGTCGATCGTTTGATTCTGTTGCTGCTGAAATTATTGGTCATTCGGCTACTTTTGTTTTGAAGGGAAGTTTTGATGAGGTAAACTTTTTTGTTTTTATATTAGGGTATTCAAATTAAATACCCTAAAATATTATACTATTAAAAGTCGATTTAATTATTATAGATAGAAGATCCTGATGATTTGCCGCAATCCATAAAGAATTTAGTGGGGAAGACTTTTTATTTTGTCGTAAATATTGAGTCAGACCATGTCTACCGTTCTTACGAAATTTTTAAAGTGTCACGTCTTCTGTCAACAAATCAATTAATCAAAGACGAAACTTCCTCAGCTTCAGAAAGTCATGTTTTTGTTACCTTAAGATGACCAGGTCTGTAATTGGTTTTATCTATAGGTCAATCCTATTATACGTTTGAATATACTCTTTTGGAATTAATATTAATTAATGGGTCTTTTAATTTCACCACTTTTAATAGGTAAGCTTGATGATAACGAACAACCAAAAATCAGAAGAATGATCTATACCGAGCTCGCAAACCCCAAGTTCGAAAAGAAACTTTGAAAATTTGTTAGATCAAGGAGATGAATCATCGTCCAGCAAGAAACAATGTTCAAAAGGGATAATGTTTTTAGACGTGAAGATGGAAAAACTAGAGGATGAGACAGAAAAAATCGGTTGTCTGGAGAAGAATGAAGTTGCTGATCCGGAGTTAATTTAATTTTGTTCTAAATGATAAAACATTTGTTGTTTTTTTGTTTACATTTCGTGTATTTTTGACTATCAATTACTATTATGCAGCAATTTCAATCGGTTTTTACATGTTTTATTCTTTAATACCATATGATTTACATCGTAGATTATGTTAGTAAAGATTAATGATACATATAATATGATAACTAAGTTAATTATAAAATAAATGTAACATTCAACATATTACTTTAATATATATATATAGATATATATTAACTATACTAATTTCTACTTTGTATGTAATGCTTACCTTTTTGAACCTATTTCAAGATATATTAATCATGTCCAATATCAACCAAACATTTGATAATCATATAAGATAGATGTTTTAATTTTAATTTAAACGCAATATTTTTTTATAATAAGTAATTACTATAATGTAATTTTACAATATTTTGATATTAAAACAATAACATGAATGGAAATATCCAAACAAGATCTTAACAACTTATTATAGTTTTCTTATAGACTAGCAACAATATAATATTGATTAGATATGGTTTAGTTTTTATTAGTAAAGATCTTAAATTATCCACGAAAACTTGGTTTCATTTTCCTTCAAAAATTCCGTTTCCCACCACAAACCTATATAGTGTTTTTTTCATTAGTGTGTTCGTATACTTCTAATTTCATTTGATCTAAGTACTCTAATACGTTTTAATTTTTTTGCATTATAATTTTTAGTTTTTATAGATGCGCAGGATTAAACAATTCATTCGAAATGGTGGAAATACTCAAAATAACAACCAAGAAAATGTTCAAGATTCATCTTCTAATGCTACTCGACAATTTGGGAATTCTTCAAAACCAATTGGCCTTAATAAATCATCGGTTCATACTAAAACTTCTCAAAGAAGATTCATTCTTAGGGACATTACCAATGTTCAACGTCCATCGAAGAATATAGGTGACAATGGAAATCATAAAGCTACACCATCTTCATGTAATTATTAGCAGATGAACTAATGTTTTTGTGTGTTTATGCTGATATAATTTTTTTATTATTTATAAAGAAAAATCGTGTAAGTTTTTGTTTGTTCTAAAGGTTAAACACAAAGTCTATTAAAGCAGAACAACCAAGAATCTATTAACCTCAGTGGACCATCTATACAATCAAGTTATAATTTAGGTTATAATACTCAAGGTAATTCTCTTAACACAGGTACATAGTATTGATTTGTTACAATTTAATCGTATTAATATTTTTATATTACACTTTAATCATGATTTGTTTTTTGGAGAACAAAATCCTAAAGACGATTTTTGGAAGAAATGTAGTTCTGATAAAGATACTTTGTCATATGATTCGTTTGACGAACGCGAACTGTTTACAAACGAGACCGAAATTGTCCAAGAAGATGTTACAAGTCCGATAGGAGACAATATTTCTAAATCATCTAGGACTATTGAAAGAAAAACATATGAAGGTTATTATAAAAAATACATTAAACAATTAATGATTTTGGCATCTGATTTTTATGATTTTATTACTATTTTTTTGTTTCAAAGGATATTTATATCATGGAGATCCAAATTTTGAATGCTCTTATTGTGGAGCAATAATGTGGTATGATCAGCGGGTAAATAAGAGACGAAATGCAAAGAAACCTAATTTTACTATGTGTTGCTTGCAAGGAATTGTTAAGTTACCTTATTTACATGATACTCTTAAATTTCTACAAGAGTTATTAACTATCAATGACAGTTTGAGTAGACACTTTCGTGAGCATATACGTATTTACAATATGATGTTTACTTTAACTTCTCTTGGTGGAAGAGTGGACAGAACCATATTGAAAGGACGTGGACCACAAATGTTTCAGTTGCATGGAGCATACTATCATCGAATTGGTAGCCTAATGCCTGAAGATGACGATTACTCGAAATTTTCACAACTATATATTATTGATACACTAAATGAAGTGATTAATCGTGCAACAATTCTCAGGTACGATAATATATAATTATGTATTCATTTATCTGCAATTTATAAATATGTATTCAAATGAATATTTAATTGTATTTATGTTTTACAGTACAAAAAGTAAGCACACTCCAAAGAACGGTGAACTACGTCTTGAGATAATCGAAACTATCTTAAACATGTTAGATGAGGTTAATCCATATGCGAAGATATTTTGATCAGCTAGAGATATATTATTATCAAGAGATGATCATAATTATGGGAGGTTTCATATGCGGATTGTATGTGACAGGAAGAGAAAATATGCTCGGACTTATTCTAAGCCTACTGTTGATGAAATTGCGGCTTTGATTCCATGTGATTTTGTTCCAGAGATGCCAAAACGTGATATTATTTTAGAAGAAAAATCAGGAGCTTTGAAAAGAATAAACGAAACTCATGTTTCCTATCGCGCTCTACAATATCCTTTACTTTTCCCTTATGGAGAAGATGGATTTCAACTTGGTATAGAAAAAGGATATACTCAAGCAGCTTCTAGCAGAAATTAAAGACAATTAGTCTAAGAAAGTTTTTTGCTTTCAGAGTTCAAGAGAGATGTTTTGAATGTCATAATCTTATGAGATCAAAACGATTGTTTCAACAATTTTTGGTAGATGCTTACACGACTATTGAGGCAAGCAGATTGTCATATATTAGACTAAACCAAAACATTTTAAGAGCAGAAAATTATGAATCCCTAAAAGAGAATTTCAAAGCTGGTGGAGTTGATATGAGTGAACAAGGAACAAGAATGCTAATACCATGAAGTTTTGTTGGTGGTCCTAGATATATGCAACAAAGGTATGATGCCATGGCTACATGTAAGCATTTTGGATTTCCAGACTTATTTATCACCTTTACATGTAATCCAAAGTGGCCAGAAATATCTAGATATGTTGAGAGAAGGAAATTATACAGTGACAATAGGCCAGATATCATATGTCGGATTCTCGAGATGAAACTAGACTCACTAATGAGAGATCTAACGGAAAAAGGACACTTTGGAAAGACGGCATCATGTTAGATTTTATTAGATATACGATTGTTATAGATATATACGATTCTAATTATTATTTAAGTTTTAACTTATATTTCCTCTTATTTCAGCAATATACATTATTGAGTTTCAGAAAAGAGGTCTTCCACATGCTCATAACCTATTATTTATGCATCCGAGCAGTAAATTTCTAACAGGAGATGATATCGACAAGATTATATGTGCTGAAATTCCTAATAGAGATTTAGAACCTGATCTATATGATGTTGTCAAAGATTGTATGATCCATGGGCCATGTGGTGCAGCTAATCCAACACATACATGTATGGAAGATGGGAAGTGTTCTAAATTATTTCCAAAGAAACATAATGATGTTACAACGGTTGATAAAGACAGATATCCTAGTTATAGACGTCGAGATACCGGTGATTTTGTCGAGAAGAATAAGATTAAGCTAGATAATAGATATGTGGTTCCATACAATAAGGAATTGTCACTTCGTTACCGAGCTCATATTAATGTTGAATGGTGCACCCAATCTGGTTAGATAAAGTACTTATTCAAGTACATTAACAAAGGATCAGACAAAGTGATTGTTGTTGTAGAACAAGAGGATAACTCGGCTGATACACCAAAAAGATGTTCGGATGGTAATATTAAAGATCAACCTAGGAATGAAATCTATGAATATGTTATATATATGTTATGTGAATATGTGTATATGTTCGATATTATTTAAGGGTAGATAAGACAATTAATCTTTAAATGATTAGGTATAATTGCTTGTATAAAACCTTTGCCGTATTGGCCATTGAATAACAAGAAAACCTTTATACTCTGTTAGGTTTCTCATGGTATCAGAGCAGCTCTTGTATACACGATCTTGAGCCTGCATTTTTTTTTCTTTTTCTTAACATCTTCGTCTTCCTCATACGCTCTTTCGATGTCGGACACAGGAATCAACACCACCACACGCACTCGTCGAACGATTGATCCCTATGACTTATCCTCCGGTGATAATCCCGGTACTGTGATCTCACAACCTTTGCTTCGAGGTCACAATTATGATGAATGGTCAAACAATGTACGTTTGGCTTGAAAGCTCGGAAGAAGTTCAGGTTTGTTGATGGCACAATCCCGAAACCGGCTGACAATGACCCGGATCTTGAAGATTGGTGGGCTAATACGCAAACTCCCTGCCAAGTTGGCGGACTATGTGTTACACGCTGCATCAGATTCTTGTTTCTCGGATAAGCATCATGCATTTCTCAATGTTATCACTAATGCTGCTATACCTCGTCATTACTCTCAAGCCGTAAAATATGAGCCCTTCAGAACTGTTATGCGGGCAGAAATCGATGCGTTAGAGGCTAACCAAACCTGGACCGTTGAACAGTTTCCACCGGGACGAAAATCAATTGGTTGTAAATGGGTTTACACAATCAAATATAAATCTGATGGCACTATTGAGCGATACAAGGCATGGTTAGTAGTATTGGGAAATAAACAGATTGCGGGAGAAGATTTTGCAGAAAATTTTGCACCGGTTGTCAAGATGACAACCATTCGCTTAGTACTTGAAGTCTCTGCCGTTAAAAACTGGGAAATTCACCAGATGGACATGCATAACGCCTTTCTTCATGGTGATTTACGGGAAGAGGTATATATGCAATTGCCTCCGGGTTTCAAGACCAACGATCCCAAACAAGTATGTCGCCTCTATAAATCGTTATACGGGCTCTGACAAGCTCCGTGTTGCTGGTTTGCTAAGTTAACTAACGCTTTATTGGAGTACGGTTTCACCCAATGCAGGTCGGATTATTCGCTATTCACCTACCACCGAAATGCTTCTTTTTTACATGTACTCGTCTATGTTGACGATCTAATCATCACAGGAAGTTCAGCGGCGTTAATACAAGAGTTCAAAACCGATCTTCACACATGCTTCAAGATGAAGGACTTACGACTCTGTAAGTACTTTTTGGGCATTGAAATCGCACGTAATCCCACTAGTATTTACATGTCACAATGCAAGTATACGCTGTATATCATTGCCGAATCTGGTTTTTGGATTCAAAGCCGATTCAAACTCCAATTGAAAAGAACCATCGTCTCTCACTATCGACTGGTGAAGTCTTTGCTGAACCAACTCGCTATCGTCGTCTCATTGGGAGACTTATTTATCTCGCTGTAACTAGGCCAGATATCTCTTATGCGATTCGTCTGCTGACCCAGTTTATGCAAAAGCCGCAGCTTGACCACTGAAACACTGCACTTCGAGTGGTTTGTTACCTTCGAACAAATCCCGGACAAGGTATTCTTCTACGGGCTGACTCAACCTTACAAGTAAGAGCTTGGTGTGACTCTGACTGGGAAGGCTGCCCGCTCACACGCCGTTCTCTGAGTGGTTATTTTATTCAAATCGACGATTCTCCTATCTCTTGGAAAACCAAGAAACAACAGACCGTTTCTTGCTCTTCCGCCGAGGCCGAATACCGCACAATGCAATACATGGTGCAAGAGATCATATGGATAAAGCAGGTACTTCTAGCTCTCGGTATTGATACTAATGATCCCATTGAACTGATGTGTGATAGCCAAGTTGCGATACATATCGCTGCAAACCCGGTTTTTCATGAGCGAACGAAGCATGTGGAGCTTCATTGTCACTTGGTTCGTGATGCTATACAACGTGGAAATAATTGCAACACGACATGTCCCAACAACCACTCAATTGGCTGATATATTCACCAAATATCTTGGTTCGGCGGATTTTCTCTACTTTAAGTCCAAGATGGGCTTATGTGATCTACATGCTCCATCTTGAGGGGGGGGGTGTGTGAATATGTTATATATATGTTATGAGAATATGTGTATATGTTCGATATTATTTAAGGATAGATAAGACAATTAATCTTTAAATTATTAGGTTTAATTGCTTGTATAAAACCGTTGCCGTATTGGCCATTGAATAACAAGAAAACCTTTATACTCTGTTAGGTTTCGCAAAATCAAAGAATATTTTGATTACAGGTATGTGGTTATTTATCATACATACGTTTTTATATAATTAAGTTTTTATATGGTTTAATGGTTTGATATCATTTTAAATTTTACTATCAAATATGTCTCTGCTACAGAAGCTGGATGGAGATTGTTCAAGTTTCCTATTCACTTTCGAACCACACTAGTTGAAAAATTGTCTTTTCATCTACCAGGGAAGCAACTAATTTTTTCCAAAGATGATGATGAAGTTGAGATGATTCTTAATAGAAAATCTTTAGAAACATCTATGTTTATTGCATGGTTTGAATTGAAGAAGGTAAATGCGCTAGCTAGAACTCTTACATATGCTGAAATAGCAACGAGATTTGCATGGGATAGAAAAAAAAGTGTTCAAAGAAAGGAAAAGAGGATTTGCAATAGGTAGGATAAACTATGTTCCGCATAATTTAGAAGAAGCTTATTATATGAGAATACTCTTGAACATAGTAAAAGGTCCAAGAAGCTTTGAAGAGTTGAGAACTTATAATGATATAGTTTATTCTACTTATAAAGAAGCATGTTGTGCCCGTGGTATCCTTGATGACGATGAAGCTTATATTGATAGTATTATCTTAGTGAGTTTTTGGTGTTATGGTGATATGCTAAGAAATTTGTTTGCTAAGATGCTTTTTTTGCCTCTTTATTGCATCTTAAGGTTGTATGGGAAAGATGAGAATATTTAACTGAAGATATTGAGCATCAAAAAAAAAAGGAATGGAAGAATCAAAGTAAGTTCAATTCGTTTGGTTTATTTGTTTTTTTAATATGTGTTTTAGTTAATGTCTAATATATATTACATTTTGTACAAGATATAAAACTGGCGGATGAGGGAAAAAGAAACTTTGCTTTGATGGAGATTAATGAATTGTTGTTACGCAATGGAATCGGTTTGAGATTCTCTATAACTATGCCAGAACCAACTGAAACATGTAGAGGCGCTTCTAATAGATTCATTGTTGAGGAACCTAGCTATGATCGTGACTACTTGAGAGAGAAGCATTTAGAATGGATTCAATTGATGACTTCTGAACAGAAATTGGTATATGAGCAGAACACTGAATCTGTTACAAATAAAAGTGGTGGCGTTTTCTTTGTTTATGGTTTCGGAGGTACTGGTAAAACTTTCTTGTGGAAGACTCTATCAGCAGCTCTCAGGTCTAAATGGTCTATTGTTCTTAATGTTGCTTCCAATGGTATTGCAGCTCTTTTATTAGAGGGTGGAAGAACTGCTCATTCACGATTTGGAATTCCATTGAATCCCGATGATTTTACAATGTGTAGGATGACACCTGGATCAGATATGGCTAATTTGGTTAAAGAGGCTTTGCTTATAATTTGGGACGAAGCGCCAGTGATGAGTAAACATTGTTTTGAAACTCTAGATAGAAGTTTTTCTGATATCATAGGTAATAAAGACAATAATCTGTTCGGTGGAAAAGTAGTTGTGTTTGGAGGAGATTTTTTACAAGTTCTACATGTTATAACAGGTGCTGGAAGGACTCAAATTGTCATGTCTTCGCTAAATGCTTCGCACTTATGAAAACATTGCAAAGTTTTGAAGCTAACAAGAAATATGCGTCTTCTAAATAAAGATTTGTGCATTGAGGAAGCAAAGGAAATTGAAGATTTTTCGAATTGGCTACTAGATGTTGGTGAAGGAAAGCTATCAGAACCTAATGAGGGAGAAGTTATTATTGATATACCATCCGAGTTTCTTATAACCAAATCATGCAATCCTATGGAAGTAATAAGTAAGGAAATTTATGGAGATCCGAAAGTATTTCAACAGCGAAAGGATTCAAATTTCTTCCAAGAAAGAGCTACATTGTGTCCTACCAATGACGATGTGGGTATGATAAACGATTTAATGCTTGACAAAATGGAAGGTAAGATTATAACTAAATGTTTACTAATTGAAAACATATTATATATCTATACTAACTATATATCTATATATATTCATGTAATTTTTTGTTTTGTCATGTGAAGAAATGGTCTATTTAAGGGCGGATAGTATAGATCATGTCGACATGAAAACAATTGAGAATCATGTCTTTACTCCAGACTTTTTAAATAGCATTAATTTTCCTGGAATGCCGCGACATTTTCTACGTCTCAAAATAGGTGCTCATGTGATGTTATTAAGGAATATCGATCCTAAAGGGGGTTTGTGAAACAAGACTAGGTTACAGATAATGCATATGGATAATCACGTTTTAGAAGAAATAGTTATTACTGGAGATAAGGTAGGTCATCGTGTTTTAATTCCAAAAGTTGCAATAACACCCATTGTTGCTAGGTTGCCGTTTAAGATGCGTCGAAGACAATTTCCATTGTCAGTTGCATTTGCCATGACTATAAAAAAAAAAGTCAAGGCCAATCACTAAAAGAAGTTGGGATTTACCTACCTAGACCAGTTTTCTCACATAGACAACTATATGTTGCTTTGTCTATAGTTACTTCTAAAAAAGGTTTGAAGATTTTGATAGTGGATAAAGATGGCAAAGCGCAAACAAAGACAACGAATGTTGTATACAAAGAAGTTTTTCAGAATCTAGGATAATAATATGTTAAAAATTCACATGCGGTCACAAAGGTAATTTATATGACATTATACATATATACTTTAAACAATATATTTAATCTAACATTCAGTTCTTGTGTTAATTTTGAAATAGGTTTCGTAGGTACTTTATATGAAAAAACAATTGTTCACGAGACGTGTTGAAGAATAACTCTCGATATTCTTAAACGTTTCAATAGGTGAAAATGTTTTTAAGATTATTTTAATTTTTTGTTTTATGATTAGCTACTATTATCAATATAAAAACATGATTGGTACTTTTTTGTTGATAGTGAATTTTTATTTTTTGTGTCAATTTTTGAATTTTAATACTTTTTAGTATTAAAACCAGAATTCATAGTTATTAAAAAATGAATATTTTAATATACATATACACAAAATTTTTGAAATCTACATTATATAAACATATATAATTTTTTATTTTACTTTTACAATTAACTTAAAATATGATTTAAAGATAGATTTATATATATCATACAAACACATACAATAATTTAATTTAATTTTAAAATCTCTACTTTTTAAAAAAGTTACATCTTTTAAAGGTAAACAGTGTCAATTCTTGGAAATATGTAAAAATTTATGACAACTCAATGAATTGTCATATTTGTGTAAGAATGAGTTCTTCAAAACTCAATTTAAACCTCATGTAAGTTACGAATTTGAAATTCAAATTCATTAAGTTTTAGTTTGTTTTTCTATAAATAGCTAGGAGTGTCACTTTCATGAGTGTAAGCTTCATCAATTAGTTTTTGTGTAAACTTCTTTCAAAAGTTCTTTAGAGTTTGTTTTAGATTAAAACAACATGAGTTCATCCATAACAACTGCTGCATCTTGTGTGTCAAGAAGAAGTTCAAGTCCCGAAACCTCACCAAATATCAAAATCACTCTCAAAGTCATGGATCAAGAGGTTATAAAACAAACATTTTACTACTTAATATTTTAAAACAATATTTTATATTTTTATAATGTACCAATTTTTGTATAATAATAATTTTGTTATATAAGAAAACCAAGTTTTGTATCGTTTAGGAAACTTCTTACTTCTTATTGTGAAAAGAAAAACATGGAATACAACAATGTTCGGTTCCTTTATGATGGAAAACGTCTAAACCCTAAAGCAACTCCTGAATCGGTTTTTACTCTCTTATATCTTTTATATACGTATTTGTGTATATTAATCTGTTAATTAATTATTTTTTATGTGTTTGTTTTAGCTATCGATGGAAGAAAGTGATGAGATATATGCGGCACTTGAACAAATTTGTGGTGGTTTCTAAGCATTTTTATTTACATGTGTTTTTAAATTCCTAATTATGTATAACAATATTGTTATGTTATAATTAATGTATTAATGTTATTAATCTATAAGTTTTATCCTAATTAATTATGCCCAAACTATATTATTTACAAAACAATTGCATAGAATATATGACAATACAAAACAGTTTCATATATCTCATGAACAATTAGAAACAATATATGTTACTTTGTACATATTAATAAAAAATGTTATATAACCTTCTATGGGAACGTTTTTTATTATTAGATTTATGTTGTGTGTTTTGGTTTGTTTATTGTTCAAATAATTATATTTGTAACAAAATAGTCACATATGATAAAAAGTTCAGAGAATTCAAATTAAGAATTTTTCTATAAATACTTATTTATAAATTAAGTTTAGCATTATGTTAATTTTCTAAGAAAAAAATGTAAAAGTAATTTATATTATCTTCTATTTGTCATTAATTTATTAGTTTTATAAAGTCATAATTATTAGTTTGTTAGAACTAACTTGTATAAAGCCAACCATTCCATGTGCAACAATCTGAATGAAGATAAATTCTCTAAATCAATACCAGTTATGCCTTATATAAACTAAGTAGGCAATAATTTTAAAGAAAAAACGACAATACAAAATAGTAACATATAAATTTTACAAAAATTTAATTTAAGTATGGTATGTTAGTTTGTACATATGGATAAGAAAGGTAATTTATATCACCTACTATAGTTTCGTTATTTACGGGTAGATATTTAATAATATAGATATGTTGTGCGTTTGGGATTCCAAAATTTTAGTTCATATTTTAAGTTATTAATATTTATTTTCAATATGAGAAAATAATTAGATTTAAAGAGATAAACACATAATCTTTATATTAATTGAGATAATAAGCATTAGCCGAAAACATAAAAAATAATACATATTAATCCATGAAATCAATATCATGGTTACGTCGGAAATTAATTTCCGGAACAAAATAATACATAACAGCTACATCCGCTTCTATTTTTTCATGTTGAAGTCTTTGAATTTCTTCATCGACATTGAAATTTGGTTCAGTTTGAATTTTTTTTAAAAAAATTGATAAAGCATATTCTATCTTAGCCGCTTTCAATTGATTCTTGAAGAGTTTTTCTTTGCACTGTGCTTGGTGCTTCATCGTTAACATGGTTGCATGATATTTCATAGATTTCGTTAACTTCTTTATCCTAATTGCTATCGAATCTAGATCATCACTAGGTTCATTGGGAGAACTTGGTGGACTCGGTTCATTGGATGAACTTGGTAGAATCGGTTCATTTGGTGAAGTTGGTTGAATCGGTTCATTTGTGAAAATGGTATTGCTCGGATTCATTTTTAAATAGAATAGGTAGAAGAAGATAGATGTTTTGGTTTAATTTCTTTTGTGTGTGTGATATTGTGTTGTTGTTTTAGATAAAGATGAAGTTGTTATTTATAATGGAAAATTATAATTTATTATTTTAAATGTGGTTGTTGTGATATGTCAAATGTATTTATTGATACAAGATAACAATTAATAAGTTATTTGTTGGTATAAGTCAATCGATTTTTTGTAATATATGCAATTGTTATTTTATTAAAAAAAAATTCATGTATTTAATGTTCTCATTTACTATAGTTAAAATTAATTTGCAATTTGCAATTTATTTAATTTGACTTTACTTAGTTTATTTTGTTTTTGTTAATTTTTATAAAATATATATAAAATAGAAATCATAGAAACTAACCTTATTTAATTTTGTTCGGATTAATTAGTTGTGATATTAATTTTATTATTTTATATATGGTTGTTGTGATATTTCAAATCTTTTTATTTATATGAGATTGTGTTTTTAATTAAAAACTAACAATTAATTATTTGTTTGTGGTTATAGGTCATATAACTTATTTATAATATATGTATATAAATTTTTGTAAAAATTTATTTATTTATTATTTAATTTATTATCACTAAAATATATAATTGTATGTTATATAATTTTTTATTTTGTTTTTGTTAATGTTTGTAAAATATAAAATTTCAAATGATAGAAACTAATCTTATTTAATTTGTTTCGGATGAATTTGTTGCGATTGTATAACCTCGAAAACGCATACTCCATCTCACACGACATATTAATTATGAAAAATATTATTTGTTTTCGATTCAATAATAATATAATGTACTTAATTTTGATGGATTTACATATGGGCTAGGAAATAAAGTATTAAAAAATACAATTGGGCTTTAATATAAATTAGTGTGGTATATTATATTTTGATCAAATATACATATTGGGCCATAGAATCTATATACTCGGCCCTTATTTTAAAGTACAAATAATGATCAATTCTTTTTTAAAAAAATTATATATTATTTTTNATCTTAAATATTAGACTTAATACTTATCAATTTTATAATAACATATGCACAATAACTTAAAGATCATTTGTTAATGTGCTTAATTAAACAAATTTAAAAACACGTTTGTAAAAAAAGTTTAAAACTATTTATACACAAATTTATAAACCATAGTTTAGTATTTTAAACTTTTATCTTATTTAATTTATTTTATCATTATATTTATATCTTTTATTAGAAAATAATATGACAAGTTTTAATTTAATAACTAAATAAAAATTTTAAAAAAATAATTCAGAACGAAAGATATTGTACCTAATATATAAATAGTAAAATAAAAAATCTTCATAGGATATTCTGATGAAAAATAATAATAATGATAATATTATAAGTTTGTTAAATTGAAAATATAAAATTATACTAAGAACTAATCTTACCAATTTTTGTCTTTACAATTTCTTCATATTTCATCTGAACATTTTAAAACAAATGTTGTTTATATTTTCGAATCTGGTATTTTAAATTTTAAGAAAGTTAGATCGAAAACAAAATTAATAGATCTATGATTATACTTAAAATTCGAATACCTTGATGTTGTTTTTCTTTTTTCATAAACTCACGATTTTGGCATAAAAGATCACATGCAAAAAAAGATTGCAGTCGGTTAGGAATCTATAGGTATTAATCACATATCTGACTAAACAAGTAAAACGTTTAGGATCTTACCTTATTTTGTGTGTTTTTGTGTTCATGTCTTCCAAAATTTGTAGATCCAGGTTCGACTCAACCAGAAACATAATAAAAGTAGATACAAATTAAAATCTTTAAGTTTATATTAGAAATCGATTTAAAATAATAAATTCTTATCAGACCTTGCCTTATATTGCCGAAATCTTTTAATCTTTTGTGAATATTAAATAAACTACAAATTTTATTGTTCGAATGAAAGAAAAAGGATTATGTAAATCTAAGAATATGGAAACCGAAAGAACGAGATAAGAGGACACGACTTTTTTTGGCAAATATTTTGTCTGATTACGACATCTATGGGTTCGAATTAGGTCAACTGATTTTTTAATGGACCAAACGGGCCTTTCGTTTAATGCTAAATTTATCTAACCCAATAAAAATATATGATTTTGGCTTATAAAACGATTTTGGTCCAAATCTAATTGGATTGATTTAATCAAATTATATGTTATTGTTTGTTAAATTATTTTCGAAAACATAATAACTGAAACATTATTACTAAAATTTTAACAAAATGAAATGAAACATATATAGTATGGACTATATAACATTTAGAAAATTAACAACATAAGATTAAAATAAAAAATATTATATAAGTAAATCATCTTTTGAACAAAAAAAAAAAGGTAAATCATCTCAAAACAAAATAATTTTTAAAGTAAAATATAATATCTTATAGATAATATTTTATAGATATTTATAAATAATAAATACTCTAAATAACAATTTAAGTAATTATTTATATATTAATTTTATCACTATAAACTTTAGCAATCTAAATGTATACTATTTGTTTCCTCACAAAAATAATAAATATAATATCTTATAAATTAATATAGTATGTTACAAAGTTAAACATTTTTTATAAAAAAATTGTGACAAATGATTTTTACAAAATAATAAAAACTTTAAACACTTTAAATAACAAAAAACTAATAAATTAAATAAAAATCTAATAACTTAATATATCAAAATATAATATTAACAACACTTTTTAGTTATAGTAACAATATAAATAAAATTTTATTATTTTTCCCGGGTCACTACCTAGTGTGGGCTTTAAAAACCCTTGTATTTTTTTTAATTATTGAATAATTCACATTTTATCAAACAAAAAAAACAATCATGCTCATTAGTTTAGGGATTAATAGTATCAACATGTTTGTTTTGGTTAGGTTAAGTTACTTATCCTCTGGCTTTGAGCTCTGCGAGTCTTGTAGATAAATCGTCTTGGTAGGAATTCCATGAGCAGCAGGTTGAGGCAGTCCAACAGAAATAATCATCTGCATCAAGCTGTTGACTTCTCCTTACAATGAAGTTGAACCCGCCATTGCGTTTTCCATGAACTCAGCTTGGACTTCCATGTTGACAAATTGTTTTTCAAACGAATCCATTGTCTCTGACATCTTCTGTAGGTTACCTGTTACAGGGAACAAACCAAAAGATAAGTACAATGAACCTATTTCTCAATAGGTTTCTTCACCTTAAGCTTCTCTGACATCTCCTCTTTCTCGCTCTTCCTCGATCGCCTGCCTCTGCAAAGACTTTGACGTGAATTTCAATTCGAAGATTTGGCTCATCAGCTTGTCCGTGTTACCCATAACGACCAGCTAATCGGAATTCGCTTGTAGATCAATCGCCAGAGATATGCTTAATCGGAAAATTAGGGTTACTTTGATAATAAACATGAAAACCATTCTGATCTTTATTGAATAGCCAATTGGCTTTATATACAAAAAAGAGATTGAGTTCTATTGAAATCGTATCTAATCTCATAAATTTATGAAATAATATTCTAGGTGTGGGCATTCGAGCATTCTTTTCGATTTCAATAGAATTCGTTTAGTTTTGGTTTCTTTTAATATTGGATTCATATAAGAGCTATTAAAAAATAGGTTTGCTTCGGTTCAAATTTTTTACAAAACTGATAATATCCAAAATATCCAGAACCAAACATATTCAAAAGAACCAAATCCCAAAATAACCAATAATATCTTAAATAACCGAAAATATCCTAAATATTTGATACAAAAATACCCAAGCGAACCAAAAATATAAAAAACCGAAAATACATAAAAATAACAAATAATAATCGAACATTTATAAATATTGGTAAGAGGGGAAATATCCATGGTTCTTGATATAAACACTTACGTTATATTTTTGGTTCATATGGTTCCAATCGATTTCCTCGGTTCGATTCGGTTCCGAACCAATATTCATGGTTCTTGATAAGAATAACCATTTGAGTAATTTAAAAAAATTGTACCCGAACCAATCCTGTTTTTTAGTTTGGTTTTGTTCGATTTTTCAGTTCCAGATATTTTGCTCACCCTTATTCAAGGTAATTTGTTGAAATTTAGTAACATCCTAATACTTCCTCTCAAGTTGGAGAGTGGGGATCAAAAACTCCCAATTTAGGTAGCAAGAAGTTGAACTGAGCATGTTTGAGGGTTTCATGAGAATGTCGGCCAATTAATTCCTAGAAGTGACATGAATAATGTTTAGTAGACCTTCCGGATATGTATCACGAATTCTTTGACAATATGATTGTATGTGCTTTGTATGTTCGTGAAAAACATGGTTGTTAGCGATATGTATCGTAACTTAACTACTACATAATAGATTTATTGAAAGCGAAACAGTGAAGTCAAGATCAATAAGTAAGCAAACTACCCCTTTAATTTCGTTGTGCGCAGAAGCCATAGAACAATATTCCGCTTCGGTGGAGGATGCAGAAACTGTTTGTTGTTTCTTCGTCTTTCACGAGATTGAAGATTCGTCAAGAAGAACAACATGTATGACCGATTAAAACCGGATTAAGGAAAACGATGTAAAACGAATAAGAAACGACCTAAATACCGATGTAAAACGAATGCGGAGTCGAGATTGGAATCTCTTTCCTTAATTCTGTAAATCTCCCGTAGTGCCACGGTTATATGCTATCTAAGAATCCCAGGATACAACCGCAGGGAGACCGTTTCGAATGCACTCGAAAACAGAATCTATCGAACTTAGAACCACGATGTAATCTCGAGACTTACTGTTTAGAGAGAAGAAGAAAC
>OVBE01005571.1:0-21476 GCA_900406425.1 Iberis pinnata | reverse complement strand
AGTGTATATCCAGCTTGTAGACTGAGTCTTAGCAGAGCCGAATCCAGGTGTGAGTGGGAACGCAGCAGGATGGACGAGATGGTTCGACGCTAGTCCGGAGATAGGCAATGACGGAGAATGGGGGCTGTAAGAGCGGACCACAAGGTGTAAGTGTTTGGGCAGGCGAAGTATAGATGATCCCGAGTTTCATCGGGCTCCCCACATAAGACACAAGGTTGCACCCGTCCGCACGCGCACATCCTTCTACCTGTGGATAACCTATCAAGAAATGCAAGCCACGAAATAAAAGCATAACAGGGAATAGCTTGTTTGAACCAAACTATAGATGTCCATGATTTAGTAGGGGTAGAGGGGAAAATATGTTTCTAAGTAGTAGTGGGATTGAAGGTGTCCTAGTATTGGTCATTGTTGTGGTTCCATAAATGGATATCAGAGACGGCAGATCGGGAAGGAACCGGGAGCGCTAGGATTGTGTGGTAGAGTGGCTGGAGAGAAAGACGATGGAAACGCCGAAGACGCCATCGCCCAGAGTCGACCGCATTAGCCACTGTCGCCCGACGAGGAATGCCAAACTCACAGACTCCAACCTCACCTGTAGCTACAAACCACGGACCAAGCGAAAACCAATTATCGAACCAAAAGGAGGTTGTACAACCATTACCTATCCGAGTTGTAAGGAAAGTGGCGGCTAAGGACTGATCTTCAGCAATTTGCGCCATATCCATGATCCATGGGCTGCATTGGTAGAGACGTTCCAGAATGTAGCTTGGCGAAGAAGATATAACCGAGTCCATGCGGTCCATAAGGACGACGTATTGGTATGTAAGCGCCAAATCAAGGATAAGGAGAACACGGTTGAGGTATCCTCAAATCTCCTGATACCAAGACCGCCCTGCGACTTGGGAAAACAAATGTCAGCCCAACTTACCGTGGCAGACGAGGAGGAGACGGATGAACCAGACCATAGAAAGTTGCTACAGAAACGATTCAACTCTCGCAAGCAGCTCTTCGACAGTCGGAAAGCGGACTGCCAAAAACTGACCGTGCTAACAATAACAAGATGGCTTGGTGAGATTGATGCGAAGACCCAAAGTAAAACCCTTTCATTTTTTGCTTTCTTGAAAGAGATTAATTTTTAATTTTTAAACATTTTTAGTTAATAAAATCCGTAACGATATAATGGATATAACTTATGATAATAAGAAAATATATGTATGTTAATATTGTTTATTACTAAACGGAAGTCCGCAATGATGACATATAGGCCCTGTTCTTTTACCTGTCGCTAGCGACAGCGACAGAGATCAATGATAGGCGACAGAGATCAGCGATCTCTTTTGTTGTTCGTTTTGCAGTCGTTGCGCCAACGACAGCGACCAGCGACACCATATGTTGTTCGTTTCGCAGTCGCTCCGAGGGATAGCCTGTAGCTAAAATGTGTCGCTCTGTTGTTCGTTTGGCTGTCGCTGCGACTAGTTCTGGACGTTTAGATTTTGGTTCAGAATAAACGATTTTCGGTTTTTTTGGGTTAGGAAATATAAAAATCGTTCAGATATTTAATCTAAATCGGATCGGTTTGATTTGAAAATATTCGAGTTCGGTTCGGTTTTGAGAAGTACATTAATAACCATTTTGTATCGGAAAAACGGAAAAACCCAAAACAACGTGGAAATGCGTTTTTCCGCAAAAATATAGAAACGCGTTTTCCCACAAATAATGCAGAAACATGTTTTTCAGCAAACAATGCGGAAACGCATTTTCCAGCAAAAAAAAATTGAAACAAATTTTCTTGCAAAAAATGCAGAAACACGTTTTACCACAAAAAAACACTAAAATGCGTTTTCAAACAAAAAACCTATTTTTCCGCAAAAAACGCAGAAACACATTTTCTCGCAAAAATATGGAAACTCGTTTTTCTGCAAAAACACGGAAACACGTTTTTCCGCAAAAAATGAAAAAACGCGTTTTCCAACAAAAAATACAGAAACATGTTTTCCAACAAAAAAACGAAAACGCATTTTCCTGCAAAAAACAGAAAGACTTTTTTCCTAAAAAATCAAAAACGTGTTTTCCGTAAAAAAACCGGAAACACTTTTTCCCGCAAAAAAACGCGGAGACGGTTTTTTCCGTGGAAAACGCATTTTATTTAATTTAATAAATTTATTTATACTTTTTTAGATTTATTTTAATTTTTTATAATTTTTAATTTAATTTAATAATTTAATTTATTTTTTAAATACGCGTCGCTGCGACTAGTCGCTGTCCGTTTGGCTGTCGCAACGATTGGTCGCATCGATTGGAGCGACTAGTCGCTGAAAAAATCAGCGACCAAAATTTGCTGTCGCAGTCGCTGGTTTGAGTCGCTAGTCGCTGTCGCTGGTCGCAGCGACTGACAAACGAACAACGACCTGTCGCTAATTTTAGTTGTTGGTCGGTGTCGCTATCGCTAGCGACAGGCAAACGAACAAAAACCTGTCGCTGTCGCCAGTCGCGATAGGTAAACGAACAAGCCCATAACCAAAATAAATTTAGAAAATAAATAAAGTTAATTTTCTACTTATTTCAACTAACAAACATTTTCAATCTTCACGTTATAAATTTGATATTAATCTTATTAATTTTTTTAAAAATATATTGATAGAATCATCAAAATAAAATAGCGCATGTACGTTTGCCTGTCGCTAGCGACCAGCGACAGCAACAACGACATATTGTTGTTTATCTACCTGTCGCTGGTCGTAGCGACCAGTCGCAACGACTCTTTTAAGCGACAACGACTGCAATTTTCAATCGCTAGTTTTTCCAGCGACTGATCGCATCGATCAGTCGTTGCCACACCTAAACGAACAGCGATCGGTCCCAGCGACACATATTATAAAATAAATAATATTATCTTAGTTTATATTAAACTTAGAAAAATTAAAATAAATTTATAAAAAATTTAAATAAATTTATAAAAATATAATAAATTCATTAAAATTATAATAAATTCATAAAAATAATATTAATTCCATAAAAAATAAAATAAATTAAAATAAATAAAATTAAGTACAAAAAATATTTGAAAAATAAAATAAATTCATTTTAATAATATATTTATAAAAAAATAAAATAAAGTAAAAAAATAAAAACAATTGAAATAATTTCTAAGTATTTTGATAAAATAGTAAAAATTTGATTNTTTAATAAAATATAAAATAGTCAAAATTTGATTATATTAAATTAAACTAAAATATAATTTATAAAATAAAATAGGTCGCAACGACTGCCAAACGAACAACATAGCGACCTGTCGCTACGACTGCAAAACAAACAACAGATGGAGTCATTGGTCGCTGTCGCTAGAGACAGACAAAAGAACATGCCCATAATTAGCAATCCGTCTATTTTTTTTTTCTTTTGTTTTTGCTATTCACATATCTTTTAATAGATGTTTATCATATTTGATAATAGTGACTGCGCCAAAATTGTATTATTCATAAAACTTATTAAAAATTAGGAAGGAGAATTTACATCGCCGTGAGGCAGCAAATCAATTTAGGAAAAACATTCATTAAAGAATAATCCCAACTATTTTTATGGAATATTTTCAGAGATTTAGGAAGAATATTATGTAAATATATTTAACCTAATCCCCTATCATGCATCTATAAATAGGGGTTTATTAGGTTAAATTAGATGCATTCGAATACACACACAAAGAACAGTGAACTAAAAGTTATTTTTCATTAAAGTTTATTGTGTTAAATCTCTTGATTAACAATTGGCGTCGTCTGTAGGGACCATTTTTCTTCACAAATCAAAATATCACGTAAATTGACCATACACAGCAAATCATCCGACGATGGATGACAATCATAATCAAAACGGCAGGAAGAATACGCCAGATCCCGACAACATCCAGAAAAACCAGGACGAGACTCGCAACCAGGTCGACTCACGACCAAAATGAACAAGACAAGGAACGATAGGAGCATGACGCGGAGAAGGAGCGAACCTCGTAGAAGGAGCAAAATACGAATCACCGCCAGGACGAAGAGCTGACCCTCTCGGTAGTAATGCACGCCCTCGAGCAACAAAGAGTAGAGATAGCCCAGCTCCAACAAGAATCTGCAAAGATGAAGCTCAAGTTCGCAGCGATGTCACAGCTGCTTGAACGCGACGACACTCCTTCAGCTCGCCTTCCAATAAACCATCGGTTGTTCGACGATATTCCACCAGAAGACGACCTAAGGAGGGAATTCTAGTAAGGAAGCACCAAGGTGCAACACCCTAGCGATAACTCTGGCGGTCGACCAACTTCCAACGAGTTGGTCCGTATTATAGCCCATATCAGAGAAATCAGCTCTTAGATGCACCGAGCGATCAGCTTGGTACCCGACTAGATCACGTGTTGGAGGAGGCGCAACGAACACTATTCAATAAACTAATAACAAGTACAATGATCAGACATACCAATGAGTTTAAAGTCTCGACGTATGATGGAAGGGAAAACTCAAAAAACTACTTAACTGCATTCATCATAGCGACTGACCAAGCAAACTTCACGAAAGGAGATAGAGACGCCAGGCTCTGCCAGTTATTCGTTGAAAACCTTAGCGGAGTGGCAATCAGCTGGTTTTCCAATCTCAAGCCAAACTCAATCAGAAGTTTCGAGCAGCTCTCCGCATCATTCATAAAGCATTACTCAATGTTCATTACAAAGAAAACCAGCACAATTGATATTTGGGGTCTATCTCAAGAACCCAAGGAGTCGTTGCGAACCTTCCTCGACAAATTCAAAAACATAGCTTCCCAAATAAATATCAAAAACGAGTAAGCCATCGCAGGACTGAGGAAGTCACTATGGTACGACTCACGCTTTAAAGACAATTTACTCATAAATTAACCTCAGACCCTCGAAGATACGCTCCACCGTGCGAGCCGGTTTATCGAAGTGGAAGAAGAGAGAGCCACCATGGCTAAGAAGCATCTCGGATAGAAAACAGAAGCACCTATCCCAAGGCAAAACGCGGATCACCTCGCCAAACCAAAGCAGTACTGCATTTGAAATTACTTCTTTGACAAACCAAAAGGAGTTAACACAACAACCACGGAGATGGCACCAACAAGCGGCAAGGTCGTGCCAAAAGAAGGGAATCAGGAGATCTATTGCGAATTTCACAAAAGGAAAGGACACACCACATAAGAGTGCAGGCACATCCAAAATATTCTTTTAGGAAAATTCCAAAGTAGAGAGATCATAGCTAAGATGCCTGATAATCATAAAAGAGCCCAAGGAAGAGGACGCTAAAAGGTGAACCATGCGCGGAATGCCATCAGACAACCCGTAGCAGACGATATGACCCTCCGCAGGGCCAACACCAGCAAGACGCATACCATAGTGAAGATGATGACGTTCACGACGATGTTCTCCCAAATCCTAGGAGAAGAATAAACGTCGTAATGGGAGGATTGACGCAGTGCAGAGATTCTATCAGATTAATCAAAGAATCAAACCGCGATTCACCGGCAGCGATACTGACGGGTTGAGCACCCCCCCCCCATAATGATTTCTTAGCCATTGAGCTCGTCATCGCAAATACAAAATTTTCAAGGATCCTCAACGATACAGGTAGCTCGGTAGAAATCATCTTCAAGGATACATTAACAAAGATGGAGATCGGTGACGACGCCAATAAGACCGCGAGTCACCCACTTACAAGCTTCAGCGGTGATACGATAAACACCATCTGAACAATATGACTTCCCGTTAAAGCAGGGTCCCAAAAAAGATTCACCAAATTCATAGGTGATTGACAAGCATCCTTTATTCAACGCGATAATGGGAACCCTCTAGTTATACGACATGAAAACCGCAATATCAACCTACCATCAGTGCGTCAAAATTCCAAACTGCTACCGGAACCCACATTATCTAGGGAATTTTGCAATGACCCAACCTAATTTTTAAACTAGGCCAGATGAGGTTCTAACTTTACTTAGGAGTTTTCATGCAATATTTATCATTTCTTTCAAAGTTCTAAGTTAAAACATGCATAATTCATTCATAGATCAAACCATTTTAATACATTTTCACTATACATGCCTTTATAATATACTAAACTACTTTAGTCTACCCAACATTAACCAAAATCCACCATCCTTCCTTCCTTAGCCTTGATTCCGCAAGTTGTCCCATTCCTTAGCAACACTTGCGACCACCTAGGAGGCATAAATAATTGCTACTTTGCTTAGTGAATGTGATTTGATCTGCTCAACTTCGCTCAAACAGATCAAGTTCCCAAACAGTTCATCAATTCGATTTAGTTAAGTTATGTTCTAGTTTTATACTTAACCATTTTCACATTTTTATATCAATCAGTTAACTATCCTGGCCATCCAGACGCATCCGGACTGGTCATTAGTCTAACTGAAATCGGCATCATGCCTTAACATCGACATTACGCCCAGTACCCGGTTCACATGACCGTTTTGGTACTTTTCAGCACACATGGACATTTCATTCACTTATAAGGCTCACACTGCCATTATAATGTCTCACATGGCCCAATTTACGCACTGATCGGCTCACATGGCCATCAGTTCAGTTTATCGACTCATATGGTCGTAAACTCGGCAACATTGCCCATATATCATGCATCAGGTCTATATGACCATCAGATCATGCTGTTATGCCACACATGCATCGGTAAGGTCACACACGACCATTCGAACGACACCATGGACTTAGAGTATCACGCAGACAAGTCTAATCTACGAGTTAAAACGCATCCACCTTACTAAACCGGTCAACTAAATGATGCTTCTGAACCACGTTCTGATCACCCACGAACTGCTTCACTTGACTGAGCGGATACTCGAACCGAACCCACGAACTGAATGCACCAACACGTACTGATCTTTCCAACACATGAACTTTCTCTCACTAACGCACTTTCTCTCTCTATGAACTGATAATATCATAGAAGAGTTGAAATGTGCGCAATAGTCTGGTATTTATGGGGAAAACCATGCACGCATGCACCAGTGCGGTTCAACACCTCCTACCCATGCGTCTATGCCCACTGAACGTGTTCGAAGGCGGGTTGAAATCGCAACACGTACCCAGGCACGCGTCGCTTATCGGCTCGGGTCCCACCACTCGAGCAACCCACCCGATACGAACATAACACGTGTCAATCATCAAATCAGGTAGCACACTGACTGAACCACCCGGTAACGATGCGACAACGCATCATGCACGTTTTCGACTGATTGAACCTTCCGACAATGCGAACCATCGCATAAACTACGCATTGTCCTGAAAAATGCGCATCATCCTGACTAACGATCCGACTATGCGCATTCATCAAGTAAATTGCGCATCAGTCTATCCAATCATCAACCAAACTGACTGACTCCAAACGTTCTGATCAAACAGCCCACTTATGCAGAATTCACGTTTTGAAATGAAATTCCCGCATCGTCGGGTAACTTTTGCGCATGGTCAGTACACAAACTGACTAGTTTGACCAGTTTACACATTTTCTCGGCCAAACAACCCTTAAACTGATTTTCTCCACTTAAACAACAACTTTCCAGTTAAACCGCTTGGCTTGGCTTGACTTTTGACTGGTTGGCTCACGATCGGATACCCAGCCAACTTGGCTCGGCCACTCGGCTAAAACTTGGCGGATCACGGGTGCTACAACTCTCCCCCACTTAGGCTAAATTTGTCCTCGAATTTTTGCCTTTACTTTTCTTAGGGCACACCACTTTTTCTTTCCAGTACCACTTAGGAAACTTGTACTGGTGCCATCCGATAAGGTGTCTTGGACAACGGCGCAGTCGCCAGCTCCAGCTCAATGGTAAAGGGATCAGACCTATCCGGAGGTAAACCAGTTAACAACTGGAATACGGTTGCGAAGTCTCAAACCACTGGGATATCTTCTAATTTAGCAATTGATCCCATTTCCACTGTCTGGATCGTTTCCAAGTAAGCCTCACATCCCTTCTCAATCAGCTTTCCAGCTTGGATAATGGAGATCACCCGACTTTCGTTTGTTGGACGAATGCCTTGGTACTCCTTCAATCCTTCAACCGTTTCAAATTTAACCCAGCCTCTATGACAACCAAGATGTGCCTTATGCTTTTCCAGCCAATCCATCCAGAGAATCACATCATACGCTTGAACGGGACACACGATTAAATCAGCTGAAAGGACCAACTGATCTATCATGATCGGTACGTTCAATACCCTTCCCAGCGTCTCCATGACTTGGCCTCCCGCAACTTTCACCAAGCCATGCTCATGCTCAAGCTCCACCTTGAACCCACCTGGCCCAACTAGATTCGTGCTCACAAAACAGTGAGTGGCTCCCGAATCGAAAAGAATATGGGTTGCCACACCACCCATTTTAAGGGTCCCTACACATTCACCCATAATGCGAAGGTTCCACTCGACCCTTACTTATACTTTTAATTCGATTTGTACTTAGATATTTTAGAGATGAGGATTAGGGACTCACCAGTGATCGGCCTGGAAGATGAACTTGGACCCGCATACTCTCCGGACATCGTGTATGCTCGCGACATCACGACTTACCTTTTTTCTAGTGGCAGACCTTCATTTTCCGGTTTCCCTGTCTGTTGCACAAGCTTCAAGCAATGCGGCTTGATGTGGCCAGCTTCACCGAAATGATAACAAGCTCGCGGACCATTGTCCTTTCCTTGCACCACTGGCTTCGCATCCCTTTCCGGACGGTGACATACTAAGTGTCTCGCACTACCGCATCGATGGCATGCTCTCGAAATGGACCAGCATTCCCCACCATGGTTCTTGCCACACTTAGGACATGGCCTACGTCCAGTTGACTTGCTCGAACCACCCATCATTTCAAACTTGCGTTTCTTACTTCTAGGATGGTTCACGACTAGACTATGCATCATAATCGTTTCCCTAGCAGTCATCCTTGCCTCCTCACTCAGCCGATACTCGATCATGGCAACTTTCTCTACCAACTGACCAACTGATGAGAAATTCCAGACCAAGCATCGGTTCTTGATCTCAAGCCATAGTTCCCTCATGAATCTCCTGACTTGGACCTTCTCATCATCAAGCTCACAACCCGCATACTTCTTAAGTTGGTTGAACTCAGCCTCATATTCCCGCACACTCTTAGAACCTTGGTGCAACTCCAGGAATTGGCCTTCCAAACGATCGAAAGCTTCCTGCGAAAAGTACTTTTCTTGGAACTTCTCATAGAATCTTTCCCAAGTATTGATGTGCCTTCGGCTTAAAGCACTCAACCACCAAGCATGTGCATCCCCATCCAGATAGTGCACTGCTATGTCCCGCTTATACCCTTCAGGTCATCGGATAGACTCAAAATTCCTTTGCATACGTGACACCCAAGCATCCGCTTCAATCGGATCTGTGCCACCGGAAAAGAACTTAGTGCCTAAACGTTGCATATGATCGATGACCTTCAGGTAGGTTGGAACATTATCCAGAGCTTCCTCTTCAATGTCCACTTCTGGTGGATCCTCATTCGCAATAGGTGGTACTAGACCGCGTCCAGCTCTTGTTAGCCTTTCCAGGACTTGTGCTAGCATCATCAGGACTGCCTCAAGTCCTGCCTGACCTGCACCACCACCACCACCACCCATATTCCCTTAGTCTGCATTCCCCTGATTCTGATCTTGATTCTCATGATTTTCATGACCAGTATTTTTCATGTTCCCTCTGGTGTTCCTCCTCATCTGCAAACAGATTATTCGTAAGTTAATCAAAAGATTAAATTTTCCAACACACACTTGGCAATGAGAAGACTTACAGCGGTGAAGGCAACTGGAAGGATGAATTTTTCCCAGAACCCTTATATACTACACTCAGCCTAGAACCGTATATGCTCTGACACCACTTTGCAACGACCCAACCTAATTTTTAAACTAGGCCAGATGAGGTCCTAACTTTACTTAGGCGTTTTCATGCAATATTTAACATTTCTTTCAAAGTTCTAAGTTAAAACAAGCATAATTCATTCCGCAAGTTGTCCCATTCCTTAGCAACACTTGCGACCACCTAGGAGGCATAAACAATTGCTACTTTGCTTTGTGAATGCAGTTTGACCCGCAACACTTCACTCAAACATATGAAGTTCCCAAACAGTTCATCCATTCGATTTAGTTAAGTTCAATTAATTTTATACTTAACCATTTTTTCACTTTGTTATATCAACCAGTTATCTATCCCGGCCATCCAGACGCATCTGGACTAGTCGTTAGTCTAACCGACATTGGGATCATGCTTTAATATTGGCATTACTCCAAGTACCCGGTTCACATGACCATTTTGGTACTTTCCGGCACACATGGCCATTTCACTCACTTGTAAGGCTCACACGGCCATTATAACAACTCACATGGCCACTTAATCATATTTCAGCTCACATGGCCCACTTTACGCACTGATCGGCTCACATGGCCATCAGTTTAGTTTATCGACTCACATTGTCGTAAACTCGGCAACATTGCCCACAGATCATGCATCCGGTCTATATGACCATCGGATCATGCTGTTACGCCACACAGGCATCCATAAGGTCACACACGACCATCTGAACAGCACCATGGACTTAGAAAATCACGCATATAAGTCTAATCTACAGATTAAAATGCACTCACCTTAGTAAACCGGTCAGCTGAATGATGCTTCTGAACCACGTTCTGATCATGCACGAACTGCTTCACTTGACTAATGCGGATACTCGAACCGAACCCACGAACTGAATGCACCAACACGTACTGATCTTCCCAAGACACGAAATTTCTCTCTCTCTATGAACTGATAATTTCTTTAAAGAGTTGAAATGTGCGAAGCAGTCCAATATTTATAGGGAAAACGATGCACGTATGCACTAGTGCGATTCAACACGTCCTGCCCACATGTTAGTCTGAATCATCATGCATCCATGCGCACAGAATGTGTTCGAAGACAGGTTGAAATCGCAACACATACCTGAACATGCGTCGCTTGTGGCTCGGGTCCCACCACTCGAGCAACCCACCCGATACAAACATAACACATGTCGATCATCAATTCAGGTAACATACTGACTGAACCACCCGATAATGATGCAATAGTGCATCACGCACGTTTCTGACTGACTGAACCTTCTGAAAATGTGAACCATCACATAAACTGTGCATTGTCCTGAAAACTGCGCATCATCCTGACTGACGATCCGACTATGCAAATTCGTCAAGAAAAGTGTGCATCATTCTATCCAACCATCGACCAAACTGACTGATTCTGAACGTTCTGATCAAACTCTCGATCAAACTGCCCACTTATGCAAAAATCATGTTCTGAACTGAAGTTCCTGCATCGTCGGGTAACTTTTGTGCATGGGTAGTCACGAACTGACTGGTTCGACCAATTTACACCTTTTCTTGGCCAAACCACCCTTAAACAGATTTTCTCCACTTAAACTGCATCGCTTGGCTTTATTTTTGACTTGTTGGCTCACGATCGGATTCCCGGCAAATTTGGCTCGGCCACTCGGCCAGAACTTGGCGGATCACGGGTGCTATAAATTCAAAGATTCACCCGAACTTACTTCCTCACCGAGCATAAGCAGCTGGCGAAAAATGTTGTATAGCAACTACAACACCTAGGGGGCACCGAGACCAAGACATTGGACACCATCAGGAAAGGCCCCCCTGTATGTGAGCTTATCGATCAAGTCAGTATCAAGGAACATCAACCCGACCATCATTTACGCGAACAACTTATCACTTTCCTGAAGGACAACACCTCGACGTTCGCAGGGTCAATGGACGACATAAAGGGGATAGATCCTACAATAACCTGTCACGAGCTGAACGTAGACCCAACATTTAAACCCATAAAAGAAGAGCGACGAAAACTAGGGACAAAATGTTCTCAAGAAGTAAATAACGAGGTCAAATGACTCCTAAAAGCAGGCTCAATCGCCAAGGTCAAATATCCCGAATGGTTACCCAACCCCGTAGTTGTCAAAAATAAAAACAGAAAATGGCAAATATGCACCAACTTCACCAATCTGAACAAAGCCTGTCCAAAAGATTGTTTCCCATTACCGCACATTGACCGCCTCGTGGAAGCAACCGCAGGAAATAAGCTGCTCTCTTTCATGGACGCCTTCTCGGGATACAATCAGATAATGATGCACCACGACAATAGAGAAAAGATGTTTTTTTATCACAGTCGCGGTACGTATTACTACAAGGCCATGCCATTTGGACTCAAGAATGCAGGGGAAACCTAGAAATGGCTGGTAAATCGCATGTTCGGAACCCACTTCCGCCGATCGATGGAAGTTTATATAGATGACATGCTTATGAAATCTATGGTTACCAAAGACCACATTCAACATCTGCAAACTACTTCAGCATACTCAACAAGAACAACATGAAGCTCAATCCATCGAAATGCACGTTCGGGGTCACTTCAGGCGAGTTCCTCGGCTACGTGGTCACTAAGTTAGGTATCGAAGCAAATCCCAAATAAATAATAGTTGTCATCCATTTATCTTCTCCCAAAATTCCCAAAGAAGTCCAATGCCTCACTGGCTGCATCGCCGCGCTCAGTCGGTTCATTTCTTGCCCAACCAATCGTTCCCTACCTTTCTATTAGTTGCTCAAGGGAAAGAAAAGATTCGAATGGGAAAACGAGTGTGAAACATCGTTCCAGCAACTGAAATCCTACCTCTCTTAACCGTCCATTTTAGCTAAACCGGACGAAGTAGAAACGCTCTTCCTTCACATGTCGGTATCCTCGACCATAGTAAGTGGTGTCCTCGTGAAGGAAGACCGTGGTGAGCAACGTCCAATATTCTATGTCAGCAAAACCCTCACAGGAGCAGAACTCAAATATCGAGTCATGGAAAAACTCGCGTCCGTACTTCCAATCTCATCCAATCGCTGTCCTCACAACCTTCCCTATCCATACCATCCTGCATAGCCCAACACAGTACGGGCGAATGCTCAAGTGGACCATTGAACTCATCAAATATGACATTGAATACCGCGGACGAACGAGCGCCAAGAGTCAAGTGTTAGCCGATATCATCATGGAAATACTACCCAAGCTTGCAAACAACAAAACAAGAAACGAAACCTGGAAGTTATACGTCGACAGAACCTCCTGTCGCCAAGGCGCGGACATTAGCATTTAGCTCGAGTCACCAACGGGTGAAGTTTTGGAGCAATATTTCTGCCTCGGCTTTACTGCGTCCAAGAATGAAGCAGAATAGGAAGCCATACTTGTCGGCCTACACCTTGCAAGGGGCCTCGGTGCTAAGACGATTCACGCCTTCTACGACTCCCAATCGTTCGCTAGTCAGTTCAATAGAGAATATGAAACCAAGAACGAGCGGATGGACAAATACCTTGCATCACTCAAATAGATCGCGTCACATTTTGATGTTTGCCAAGTCACCAAAATCCCAAGAGTGGATAACCGAACTGCCAACGTATAAGCTGTAATTACATCGGGACCAAAGAAGCGGAGACAAATTCCTTTCAAGGTCATCAAGGAACCAAGCATACATCCGAACGTTGATGCAAAAATTGAAGCCGACCAAGCCGTAAGCATGGACATCACAGAGACCGACACAACGACTGGCAAACCAAGATCCTTAAATACTTCCTCACGCGCGTCATTCCAAGCAAAAAATGGAAGGCATATTGTCTCAAAGCACGAAGTGCAAATTACACAACAGTCGATCATGTCCTATACCAAAAAAAGCGTGCATGGCATACTCCTAACATGCGTTAAAAAAGACGAAGCCACCACGGTCATGACTAAAGCCACGACGGTGGAAACCACTCAGGGGGACACTGCCTCGCCCTTCAAATAAGAAGCCATGGACACTAGTGGCCCACTATGACCACCGATTGCCACGACTGCGCTAAACGCTGCAAACAATGTCAACGACACGCACCACCCAACCATGCACCCATAGAGCTACTCATATTGGAAATCACCCCATACCCATTCATGCGTTGGGGGATGGACGTTGTGACATATTATGTTTTTAGTGAATTTTAACTCTTTTTTTGCATTTATTCTAAGCAGATTCATGTGCATATAGGTTAGTTTAGCTTGCATTGACATTCCATTTCATTTGCTCAAGTGTTAGAAGTAGAAGAACTGAAAGCGCAAATCAAAAGGGACAAAAAGGATTCGAGTAAAAGACGAAACGAGGTATACCGGTTTAATGTACCGATTTAGAAAAACTGGTACATGTGAAGAAAGTATTATGAAGAGGAGTAGCGGTTTAATGTACCGGCCAGGTGCAATGCACACGATATAATCTCAGTTTCCAGACGCTAATATTAGGATGGTCTACCGGTTTGGCTAAACTGGTACACACGACAAAATTTTGTACCGATTTGGCGTACCGGTTTGGAAAAACCGGTATTGGTCTGAGAATTCATCCTTTGACTTTCCCTTTATGATTTAAACCCGTTTTGATTTGGGTTGACCCAGCTGTTTTTGGGTTAACCCAATGCCTTTTTTAGATTACTATATAAGCTCTAAACCTAATTTTGGAGAGACTAAGCTTTATTTTTCTAAGAACAACTTTGTAAACCTTTTGATCTTATGCTTATTTGAGTTTGATTTATTGCTTTTGATTGATTTTCTTCTTCTTCAATCTAATTCTAATCATGATTCAACACATTTTTAGTCTTGGATTTTGTGTTTACTCACTGATTAGTGAGTAGTTACTTTATAAGCAAATGGTTAGGTAGATTAGGGAGATTAGATGATGGAAGGTGATGTTTAGGTTTTGGAACTCTTAAATCTTCATATAGTAGATGATCTTAGTGCTAGATTTGACTTGATCAATTGAATCTAGATCATTGAATGAATAGTACCCGAAAGGTGTTCGATGAAATGCCAGAACCAATCACTACACGCTAAATGAGGTATAACCAAGAGATTTGTGTTACTTAGTTTAGTTGTTTAGCATAGATTAAATCTTAATGTTTCATGATTATGTGATTACCCAAGAGATTGTCTTAATTACATGATTAGGAAAATGATTAATGCCATGAAAATGGATTAGTCTATTTATGGAATCCTAGACCAAGGATTAGGTTAATAGTTAGTATTGAACATCACATAATAACATTTGATCACCCGAATCAATAATCCTTTACCATTGCTTAGGCTTTTATTGTTAATTGCAAGTTTAATTTCCGGTTGACTTTTGTTAATTGCTGTTGACTAATTGTTGACTTTTCATTGACTTATTAGTTTATGCATGTTTGAGTGTCTAAAACTAACATATCTTAATAGCTTAGACTAGACATGATTCTAATAGGATTGGTGAGTTAAAACATTGCATGAAATGGATTAATTCTTAAGTGCTATAATGACATAAGTAGACTTAAGCATTTGCATAGATAAGGATAGCAAAGTCTTGTAAATCATGTCGTCGGCCCCTTCTCAGAATCACTCGTTTTGACTGACTACTTTACCAAATGGGTCAAAGCAGAAGCTTATTTCAAAATACCAGCTGACGAGGTTCGAAGTGTTGTTTGGAGAAACATCATCTGCCAACACGGACTGCCATACGAAATTGTCACGGACAATGGCACAAACTTCTCCTCAAAGGGCTTCGTAAATTTTTGTGCACTTTGGAAGATAAATTTGAATCAGGTCACGCCTCGTTACCCCTAGAGAAACAGCCAAGCCAAGGCTATTAACAAATTGATAGTATATGGACTTAGAAAGCGCCTCGAACAAAAAATGGACTCTGGGCAGATGAACTTGACAGTGTCCTATGGCCATACCATACTACACCTTGACAATCAACAAATAGTACTGCTTTCTCTCTGTTACATGGGATTGAATCCCTGGTCCCTACCAAAGTTAACATCAACACTATTCACAACCATTATTCCCGGAGACGTCAATCTCAACAATGAGCTCTTGTAGCATCACCTCGACGACCTCAAAGAATAGCGCGACAAAGCTCTATTACGAATATAAAACTACCAGTCCGCCGCAGCTTGGTACTATAACAAGAACTTCAAATCACGGTGATTCTTCGAAGGGGACCTTGTCCTTCGGGAGACTTTTCAAAACACGGTCGAACATAAAACAGGAAAGCTCGGTGCAAGATTGGAATTTCCTTACTTGGTATCCCAAGTTGTCAAAGATGGAGTGTTTAAGCTCATTACTATGGTAGGAAAACCAACCCCTCAGTCTTGTAACGCCAGGAAGTTGAAGAAAGTTCATTTCTAAGAAAACAAAGGAACTACGGATGGCTTGATCCCAAAATGTGGGTATAAAGGCAGCTTAACGAGGTTCAGATTTCCCTCCAACAAAAAGGGGTCTTTTTTGAATAAATAAATAACATCTTGCTATTATAATTCTGGAAAGTCAATGCGACACGAACTGTGAGTCATCTAAATATACTGAAAATAAGTCATTTCCAGGTGACACCTCGCCTGAAAATGTTTGAAAATAAGGAATAAACGAAAGTCGTAAGTACACACAAAAGTCTTGGCCAGACTCGGACCTTAACGAGACAAATAAGTCTAAATTAAAAAGCAAAGATCTCCCTTATTCAGCGTAATGACGTTCTCGTCATGAATCAAGGCCTCATACTCGGCCAAGTCAGTTTGACTTTTCGTTATGAAATGGTCGGCGACCTTGTCTCTGCCCTTCTGGATCACATTTATGAGGTCGATCGAAGACCGAATCTGGTTATACATTGCAGTGTTGTACTCCTCTTCTTCTCGAGAGAAAATGTGAGCCCAGATTTTTGCCAATATAGCCTTGAACTTTGCCACCATTTCGTCTTTAGTCGTAGCATCCGCTTCCCTCTCAGCTTGGTCCTTATAAAACTTCTCGATTTTGGCCTTCGACTCCCGAATTCTGGCAAGGTTGGCTTTCAAGGCGTCGACCTCTTTCTTTGCAACCTCGGTGCGCTTTGCGCCCCGTTTCCTCAATCTCTCGACATCCTCCTCCAAAGACTTGATCTTCTTCCGGTTAGCTCGAGACTTTTCCCTTGACGTCTCGATCAGCTTGATGAGCTCATCAAATCCAACCACCTTATACGTCTGTTTGTCGAGCTGCTCCCTCAATGTCCACGCATGGATCTCGTACGAGTTTAGATGCCGACCATATATATTTAACAGACGGCTGAAAAATGACAGTAACTACAGACAAGGCCCATCTCCGTTGAAGCAGGATGGGGGCAAGACGAACCCTTTACCTGACCTATGAATTGCGCGCAGGCGTCTGCGTCCTCTAGAAAGGCATCGACGTCGGGATGAGAGAAGTTTATGGTAAATGTCCCAACGCGAGGACCAGGGTCGGAAGGTCGGGGGATCTTGGTGGATGTCATAGAAAATTTTATGGCGTCAGTATCCACTAGGGTCGTAGCGGTTAAATCAATGTCCGACCAAGTGTTAGCGGAAGGCAACTCCGCCAACCCATCGATCTTGAGGGGACGATTGCTTAAAATCAAACTGGAATATGGCACCTTCCTTTTCTTGTCAACATATATTAGGTGCCCTTTACCTTTATATTTCACTAAAGGGACACGAGTTATGGAAGAGAGAGGCGATGATCTCCGAGAAGCACTATGCTTGTTGGCCACATTTCCCAACGATGATCATGTCGTATTTACGCTAGTTCTATTCGTCGATGTCCATTGCTCGGAACACCAACCTACGCTTTCAGAAACTTGTGGCTGTGATGACATCACGATAGCTCTGTTCAACGATGTCCCTTGATCAATACGTCGGGAAGGAGTTTGCTCTGACGTGAGCACAATTAGTTTGAGCTCGACCATATAAACCTCCATCCTTCACAAACTAACAACAACACGTCTCATTTTCTCTACTTTTTGATTGACGCAAGCTAAACCGAGGTCCCACGAAGCAGCCGTTAGCTTCGACCTTGCTTTACAAACCTTCTATGGAGTAAGTTCCTTCCAAGTAATCAGCTCAATTTCTGCAAAGCGTCACAAGATCTTAGACAGGCTTGGAGACGGATCGGTTATCATAACGACATGATCTACAGAAAAAACAAAAAATGTGTTAAAATAACGACCTCATCCACTAAACGAGATTACCCTGAAGCCCATAAATGACAACTGCTCTCAATAGAGAGAAACTAACATCTCCTAAACAGAGTTGAACAAGTCCCGAATAGGGACCACGTGAGCTAGAAAGAAAACATTTTCTAGACCATAATAAACCCTTGAAAATACGAGTAGTTGGTAAAAACCAGTACTTGATTTCATTACAGGAGGTATACCCACACAGAGTCGTTCCTCCCCATCTAACAAAGATAAGTTAACGACCATTAAACCTAGAACATATGTGTAACAATCTAAAAGGATTACCGATTACAAAAGAAACCAATATACTAACACCACAAAAATAGTTTAGGCTAATTGTAGCATCCGTGATCCGCCAAGTTTTGGCCGAGTGGCTGAGCCAAGTTGGCCGGGAATCCGATCGTGAGACAACCAGCCAAAAACTAAGCCCAAGTGAAGCTGTTAGACTGGAAAGTGGGATTTTAAGAGGAGAAAATCAGTTTAAGGGTGGTTTGGCCGAGAAAATTTGTATACTGGTCGGACCAGTCAAGCTATGTTCTGACCATGCGCAAAAGTTACCCGATGATGCGTATAGGTGGGTGATCATGCGGGAACTTCAGTTCAGAACGTGATTTCTGCATAATTAGGCAGTTTGATCGAGAGTTGGATCAGAACGTTCAGAAGCAGTAAGTTTGGTCGATGGTTGTACTGTGACCATGCGCAGTTTACTTGATGAATGCGCATAGTCAGATCATCAGTTAGGACGATGCGCAGTTTTCATGACAATGCGTAGTTTATGCGATGGTTCGCATTGTTCGATGGTTGAGTCAGTCGGAAACGTGCGTGATGTGTTGCCGCTCGTTATCGGGTAGTTCAGTCAGTGCGCTACCTGAATCGATGGTCGACACGTGTTCTGTTCGTATCGGGTGGTTTGCTCGAGTAGTGGTACCAGAGCCGACAAGCGACGCGTGTCCGAGTGCGTGTTGCGATTTCAACCTGCCTTCGAACACGTTCAGTGTGCATGGACGCGTGTTGATCTGGACTGGCGCGCGGACAGGTTGTGTTGAACTGCACTGGTGTAGGCGTGCATGATTTTTCCCTATATATACCGGACTGCTGCGCACATTGCTACTCTTCTATGAAATATCAGTTCATAGAGAGAGAAAGTGTTGTAGTGAGAGAAAGTTTGTGTGTTGGGAAGATCAGTTCGTGTTGTTGCATTCAGTTCGTGGGTTCAGTTCGAGTGTCCGCATCATCCGAGAGAAGCAATTTGTGGGTGATCAGAACGCGGTTCAGGAAGCATCAGTCAACTGATTGGTTTTCTAAGATGAGTGCATTTTAACCCCTAGATTAGGCTTGTATGCGTGATATTCTAAGTCTATGGTGTTGTTCGGATGGTCGTGTGTGACCTTACCGATGCATGTGTGGCATGACAGCATGATCCGATAGTCATATTGACTGGATGCATGAACTGTGGGCAATGTTGCCGAGTTTACGACCATGTGAATTGATAAACTAAACTGATGGCCGTGTGAGACAATCAGTGAGTAAATTAGGCCATGTGAGCCAAAAAGTAATTAAGTGGCCATGTGAGCCAATATAATGGCAGTGTGAGCCTGATAAGTGAACAAAATGGCCATGTGTGCCAGAAAGTATTGAAACGGTCATGTGAATCATGTACTGGGTGTAATGCCGATGTTAAGGCATGATGCCGAATTCAGTTAGACTAGTGACCAGTCCAGATGCGTATGGATGGCCGGGATAGTCTAACTAGTTGGTAAGAGAATATGAAAATTGTTAAGTATAAAACTCGAAATAAACTTAACTGATTTAAATTGATGAATTGTTGGGAGCATGGTTTTTTTGAGAAAAGTAGTGCGGATTAAACCGCATTCACTAAGAAAAGTGGCAATTTCATGTGCCTCTTATGTGGTCGCAGGTGTTGCTAAGGAATGAGACAGCTTGCAGAATTAAGGCTAAGGAAGGAAGGATGGTTGATTTTGGTTTATTATGCATGCTGGGTAGATTGTTTTAGTTTAATGCTTGTAAATGGCTAAGTATAGAACTAACATTGTATTAAACTAGCTGAATCTACTTAATAAAATGCATGTTTATCACTTAAGAACTTTGAATGAATCAATAGCTCGCATGAAATTTGACTAAGTAAAGTTAGAACCTCATCTGGCATAGTTTAAAAATTAGGTTAAGCTGTTACGGTTCTAGAATGAGTTCTAGAATATAAGGGTTGTGGGAAAATCCATCCTTTCAATTGGCTTTACCGCTATAAGTTTTCTCATTGCCAAGTGTGTGTTGGAAAAGTTAATCTAGATTAACTTACGAATAATTTGTTTGTAGATGAGGAGGAACACTGGAGGAAACAGGCAAAATGCTGGTGAAGAAAATCTTGAGAACCAAGATCAGAACCCAGGTGGCAATCTGAATGTACCTGGTGGTGGTGGTGGTGCGGGTCAGGCACGACTTGCAGCAGTCCTGATGATGCTAGCACAAGTCCTGGAAAGGTTGTGGGAAAATCTATCCTTCCAATTGCCTTTACCGCTATAAGTCTTCTCATTGCCAAGTGTGTGTTGGAAAAGTTAATCTTGAGATTAACTTACGAATAATCTGTTTGCAGATGAGGAAGAACACCGGAGGAAATAGGCAAAATGCTGGTGAAGAAAATCGTGAGAACCAAGATCAGAACCCAGGTGGCAATCTGAATGTAGCTGGTGGTGGTGGTGGTGGTGCGGGTCAGGCAGGACTTACAGCAGTCCTGATGATGCTAGCACAAGTCTTGGAAAGGCTACCAGGAGCTGGAGGCGGTCCAGTACCACTTGTTGCAAATGAGGATCTACCAGAAGTGGACATGGAAGAGGAAGCTCTGGTTAATGATCCAACCTACCTGAAGGTTATGGATCATATGCAACGTTTAGGCACTAAGTTCTTTTCCGGTGGTATAGATCCGACTAAGGCAAATGCTTGGGTGTCAAGGATGCAAAGGAAATTTGAGTGTATCCGATGTCATGAAATGTATAAGCGGGACATAGCAGTGCACTATCTGGATGGTGATGCACATGCTTGGTGGTTGAGTGCTTCGAGCCGAAGGCACATCAACACTTAGGAAAGTTTATGTGAGAAGTTAAAGGAGAAGTACTTCCCAGAGGCAGCTTTCAATCGGTTGGAAGGCCAATTCCTGGAGTTGCACCAAGACTCTAAGAGTGTACAGGAATATGAGGCCAAGTTCAACAGACTTAAGAAATATTCGGGTCATGAGCTTGATGATAGGAAGGTCCAAGTCAGGAGATTCATGAGGGGACTCAGGCTTCGGATCAAGAATCGGTGCTTGGTCCAGAATTTCTCCTCAGTTGGTCATTTGGTAGAAAAAGCTGC
>OVBE01005570.1:9242-21478 GCA_900406425.1 Iberis pinnata | reverse complement strand
ACATCATCTTGTATTTGTAGCTGGATACTGCATCCAGTTAAGGAAACGAACATGCCCTAAGCCTAAATCTTTAGTTTCTTAAAATAAACCAATAAAAGATTCTCAATTACTTGATTAAGAAACTAATCACTATCATAATCTTTTGGATAAAACCTTCAATGGCAGAAAGCAACGTGGACTGTCCAATAACCACTCACGTGAAGTAAAATTGAATATGCTTTCCAAATTATATTCTATATAAATTATGATTGACCATTTTTTCCCAAATTTGGAATTGGAATTGAACCAAAACTATCAACATCAAAACCAAACCGTATTCAAAATAACTTAAACAGTTTCTAAAACTTTTTAGTTTAGATATCCAAATCGAGTAGAAATCGAACCAAAACTTGAATGGATATCCAAAAAATCGAATATATATGTACATACACTACTAGAAAAAATGCATATCTTAACGGAAAAAACCGTCAAGAATCCGTCACGAAAGGTCATTTTTGATAGAAACTTGACGGAATTTGTTCGTCAGAACTAGATGGTCAGTAATGAAATATTCATCAGGAATTCTTGACGGATATTCTGATGACACATTCCTAACGGAATATCCATAAGTACTTTTGTGACAGAATACTGACAGATCTTCTATCATTAAATAAAAAATATATTATTCAAAAGATTATTTGATTAATATATATTTGGTAAGGTGGTTTGAGTTTTGGTCTAGAATTCGGGTTTATGGTTGAGTAATTCATATTTTTGGTTGCGTATTTCACATTTTTAGTTTGAGTTATTCGGTTAGATCGAGTTTTAATCGGGTTTTAGTCTTAAATTCTAAATTACTCAAATAACCTAAATTAAAAACCAAAATATGTGAAAAAAAAAATCTGTTCTATTTCGGATTATAATAATAAAAACGGGAATCCGACCTGAATTCGAATAAATCTAAATCGATCCGTATCAAAATTTATTTATTTCCTATTCAAAATCCAATATAATCCAAATCGAGAATCCGAAAACCAAATTATCCTAACAAAAACTCGGATTTCCACCTTATTATTAACAATATAATATATATAGAAAATCACATAAAAACTTCTATAATATAGTTAAAAGTGGTAGAATATGACATTGTAGAAGCTTTTTATGCGATTTTCTTTATATAGTCACTCTACATATATAATTTTATTTTATATTTGTTCCTTCGCTTCATTCGAAGCCCAACCTGCCTCTTCGGTTTCTTCTGCATCCCTAATCACGATAAGAGCTTTAAGCACATGTTTAACAACTAAACAAATCTTGTCATTAGCTCTTTAATGTAAGAATATAAATTTCTATAAATAGCATTCTGAAACGTGGCATGTCAATAAAAATAAATCCACAAACACAAGCCTCCATAGTGACAGCTAAAACTATTATATTCGATATCTGAAACCTGGTGTACACGACGTACAACTCTCTCCCTGTCTGATCCCATTGCTTCGCCAGCAACTCGAATGGTATCTGATCTTCTATCATATGCCATTGAAATTTCAGATTTTTCATTACTAGTTGAACCCTTACGTTTTCGTCTAACATTAGCAGTTGAATGAATTTTATCTGTCTGTGTAGGAACTTCAGTACTTGGATATCCATGAAAATTTGATTCATGGTCATCGCCTAAATCAGCTTCATCTCCTTCTGTTTGTGTATCAGTCACATTTTCTTGCGACGGCACATACCCATCGGGACCATTTCCAACCACCCACCCATCATCAGTTCCAACAATAACATTAGAGAAAAAAATTTCTAACATATCAAGATCTTGGAGTGGTTTTTTATGTATATGACTTGCTGCAGGTATTTCCTATATAGTAATTAAACCATTATTAGATATATAACATAGGAACATAAATGAGTTATTAATTAATAATTGTCACATAAGAGTTACCTTTATACGATCTTTCCACCATTCTTCACTCATCTCGATTTCTCCGGTACTAGAGTTGATGTGAATCCCAGTTTTTTTGCTTAATTTGTGGTAGGCAGAGTACCATGTCTTCAGACTGTCGTAGTGGTTTTTAAAGTTTTTCCATTGCAAATTATATCCAGTTTCCTTGCAAAATTCAGAAACTACATGATCTTTTCCTTATTTTGATAAAAGAGTCTCCTTCCAGTTTTCTTTCTCTTGTTCGGCAATGAAAATTTCTAAGAAAAGGTGGGTTTTACTGTTTGTCCATGTGATCTATTTGTATATATATTTCAAAAAATAGTTATACCATAATTGTTGTATGACTTAAAAAAAATTGTAAAAAACTTTAAGAACATACCTTCGAGAATTTGATGTTGTTGCCATTTTGTGAATTTGTATGTTTAAGAAAATCCATGTTATGGTTCTATTTATAGTGATTTAAGATATTTTATAAAAAATTATTAAGTTTATTAAGATTAAAAGTTCTTCTATTGAATAGGAACGAGAAATTGTTATAAATAAAAAATAAAAAATCTCTACAATGTGGTTCTTTAGGTTTGTTAAAGACTATGTATAATTTATTTGTCAAAATAAAAATAGCTTTGTTTTGGTAAGATTATAAGTTCTTCTATTGAATAGAAACGAGAAATTGTTATAAATAAAAAATGAAAAAATCTCTACAATGCGGTTCTTTAGGTTTGTTAAAGACTATGTATAATTTATTTGTCAAAATAAAAATAGCTTTGTTTTGGTAAGATTAAAAGTTCTTCTATTGAATAGAAACGAGAAATTGTTATAAATAAAAAATGAAAATCCCAATACTCGGATCCAAGACACCCATTATCGTCCCTTTCATCTTCCTCACAAACTCATGACATCAAAAAAAGGGTTGGGTCTACGCCGGCAAGTTCCTGGCGACCAACGGTCTATGAGGCGACTGCCGATCCTGACCACAAACACTCTGTGCCACAAGCACACCTCATAAACATCGAGAACCCTCGATGTCCGGCGAGTCATCGGCGGTAATGCTTTAATGAAGCGAACACCACTAACGGTTAAACCAAACAGATGCTAGCTATGGTTAATCGTTGACACTTTGAATCTGACCTTCTTATGAAATCACGATAAAACTTTCTAAAATATTTTTAGACCGGTATTGAAACAAAACTCTTTTTTATTTTTTCAAAATTTCGAAATCCCCTTACCCCATTTTATTTTCGCAAACTACTGGTCCCCAGGTCAGAACTGGGAGACCTTTACCTAGGCTCTGATACCACTTGTTACATTCCGTCCCAGGCTATTCACAATGTACAACGGTCTCTTGGGAAAACGCGATCCCGGACCTATCGCCACGTGTAACTAACCCTTTGGGAACAGGAGTAAGCGGATCATCTGACCTTTCAGCTTTCGAAAGCAAGATCAGAGATCTTAGCCGCAATACAGGCAAAACATGTCCCTTGAAATTCCCGCCAATAACTAACATAACTGCCACTTTGTCTGCCCAACCTGTAACGATGAGAGAGAAAAAGAAACGAAGGGGTGGGGGAATGAGTAATTTAGATTACCCAGGAGGACACACTCTTGACATTACTACACACTATGACACTAACCACATNATTACTACACACTATGACACTAACCCCAGACGCACATTACTTAGTCCTAAATAAGCACACAAACAAATGAGCACCTATTGTACTCGACAAAACAAGCGACATGAGTGCTCGCGACACCGTCTGGAGTACTCCAGACGCTTTCGGTAGTTCCGGCATGAGTGCACGGCCACACCGCCACAGCATACAACTCACTCAAAGACTGTGACGCTTTATAATAGTTCCGGCATGAGTGCCCGGCCACACCGCCACAACATACAACTCACTCAGAGACTGTGATGCTTTTACAGTTTAACGAGAGTTAGCGATTCCGGCCTCAGAAGGCTTTATCGTCCCTTCCAGACGTATGACCCGTCGGTCTGAGTTGGCTAAACGAGTTCCGATCGCCAGCCAACCCACCGGCACATATACACACCATGGCCGTTGTCCCGCAAGCATCGCACCAAGGCGTCTGACATATCACATGGCCCGACTTTCACACGATGCTCCGGAAGCACAAACCGTTGCACCACCTTAGAACAACACCACTGTTGCGGTTCCACTCCGCCTCAGATGCCATGGTATCACACTGATACCTCTATACCTCTTTATATCAGTGGTGCCACGGTTTAACAAACCGTTACTGATGGCCGACCCTAGAGCTTGGCTTATATAGCTAGACTCTCACACATACTCAACTCATCGGTTTATGCAATCATTATTCTTAGCGTAATTCTCAATCAATGCCATATTAACCTAATGTATTTAATATCGACTCCCTATGTTAGACCAACACAACCATGACTTCACATAATCTTAGACTGACTATCAAACATGAAATTCACATAATAACTTCCCATTATGGGTATAACGATATTATGAAAATAGAGCGTTTAATCCTAGCTACGATACTCATAAATTCCTAAGAAATCTACAAAAGAAGATAACATCACACCAGCAGCAAAGACAGGAATATGTCCTCACCTTGGCCTTAGCTGGAAGACGAGCTTTATGATTGGGCGAAGATCATGTTCAGTAAACCTGGATCTGAAATTGATAACATGGATCCTCTGGTTTATCAGACTGGTTCTAACTAATTTAAATGATTGCATAATCATTTAAATAAAAGGAATAATTCATCATTCCATTAGTGAATCAATTAATCAACTTAAAAAGTTAATCCAACTGATGATAATAAATTAGGAAGGAAGAAAACATATTTGAAAATCAGAATAATTAATTATACTTAATAATTATTTATGAAATCCGAAATTAAATACTTAAATACAAAATAAAATAAAATAATTAATTATCCTTAATAATTAATTATTAAAAATCCAAGAATAATATTTTAATACAAAATAAAAATTAAAATAAAATAATTAATTATCTTTAGTAATTAATTATTAAAATAGAAAATAATTAAAATAGAATATTAAATTCTAAATAATAGTTTATAACAAAAATGATTAATTATAAAAATTCGAAAATAAATATTTAAATCCAAAGTAAAATATTTAATGATCTTTAATAAATAAATATTAAAATAAATAAAAGTTGAAAACAGAATAGTTAATTATATGTAGAAATTAATTATTAACTTCCAAAAATAAATAATAAATTAATTATTAACTTCCAAAAATAAATAATAAAATAATTAATTATATTTAATAATTAATTATTATATCCGAAAATAAAAAAATAAAAGTTTAGAAATAAAATATAATATATCCGAAATTAAATAAATCATAATTTTGAAATTAAAATAATTAAATAAAAATATGTAAAATAATAATTATTTGAAAATAAATTTAAATAATAATTTTATTAAAAAAGGAAAACAACTGGAACATGAATGATTTAAGAATAGGAAGATTAAGTTAGCGATTTTTAGCTTCTTTGATTGAAGACGAAGGTAAAAGGAAGATTGATCTTTGAGAGAGAATGAAACAACACGAAAAGGAGGATTCTGAGAGCATCAGAAGTCCGATCGGTGAACCAAAAATATTGTTGGATTCAGAAGAACGAGACGGTCAGAATGGTGGTGGAGATGACACATTCCGACCATTGTAGCGGCAGCAATCGACGGTCAAAGGTGGCGGAGAATCTTCCTGCGGAAGGTGCGGCTGCGTCCCGAGGTTGTTGACGACAAGGGCGGTGGCCTCGTCTTCGTCTCTGCGAGAGCTTTCTAACGGTACCGGAGGTGAGAAAAACGGATCTCCAGTGCGGCGGCTAGAGGCCAAAAACAGTGACGGCAAGGAGAGAGAAAACATATATGGATATGGAGCTTTGACCTCAGATCTACGACACGTCAGACATCGGAATGAAATTCCGAGAGCACTGTCGAACTCAGAACGGCGAGATGAGTCTGATAGCGGCAGCGGTGCATCGATCGGAGATATTTCGTCTGACGTTAGCAGAGGAAAAAAAGGGAACTGAAGAATTCTTGGAAAAATCCCTGAATCTGATCTTTCGATCTGATTCTCTCTTTCTCTGATCAGAAAGTGGAGTTCTGGAATTTTTGGTGTGAGTTTCAGAAAGGAATATGAGCCTCTATTTATAGGGGTTCAGGAAAGTATCCGAAGAGAATAATATCTCCAACAGACAGAATATTCTCTCCAACAACTGAATAATATCTAAAAGATAATCAGGGATTATAAATAATATCTTTGATTAATATCAAATATTATCTTTCTCCATAAAATATCTTCCAGATAATAGAATTAAACTTCCACAAAATGTTTTGTGGAAGTTCCGAGACCATTTTATGCAATTAAATTCCTTTTTTCGGTTTAGAAAACAAAAATTTTAAATTGCCCTGATTTTCCAGGATTGGGATGTAACACCTTTTCTCTTTCTGTTTTGTTGTTTCTTTGCTTATATAGATTTCGACGTCTACCTCCTCCACTTTTACGAATCCTCTCCGTTCTGGTGCTCCGGTCTCTGTTCTCCACTACCTTCTTTTTTCCGATTTTCAGTTATCACGGATTGCATGTCCAATTTGGTGAAGGATCTTCTCATCTCCAGCTCTTCCCGTTCGTGTTCATCTCCTTCAAGTGGATATGGCCGAGCTGGGCTTTTGGAGTATTGATCTAGACTGAGCTTCACGGTCATCTTCGGCCCAAATACCATAATAGCAGAATTCGGCTTTCTAATGTAATGTCCGGACGAAGTTGGCTCTTTGTTGAGTGTCGATTTTGTTCTCGTGGCATTAGATTGTCAGTGATTTGGTTCATGGAATGATGCGAGAAGAAGACTGGTGGGTCAATTCCGGAAGTGGATTCTTGGCGGCGAGGAGCAGTTCTTTTGTGCGGTTGTGTCGTGCAAGGCTTCTCGGCTTAGATGTTGCGAGATCTTGGTTAGGTAACGTGTCCCTCTCCACATCCACATAATCTTTAATATATGTTATAATTTTAGAATAGTGTATTTTGTAATGTATGTTTTTGGTATTGTCAACTTGTTGTATTTAGATAAGGGATACAAACTTATGTGGGCATGTCTCCAGTGCTAAATTCCCGCAACAGTCGTAAAACGGTTTAATGGGATATTAGGGATTGTTTATGTCGGTCTAGACGGTTCTGTTCTTCTTGATTTCGTGGTCCTTCACGACTTATTTCTAAAATCTGTTTTGGAGTAGTTAGTTCCTCTCTTTCAGAGAGCATTCGCCCAATATGGATTTATATCTTCTTATTGGTGGGACTCTTTATACCCAATATGGATTTCTATTTTTAATCTAATAGAAAAAATGACAAAAACATAATAAAATTTGTTAATATATATATACTATCATATATTAAAAATATAAATTCATTACCTATATAATTATAATTTATAAAACTAAACTATTAAATATATTTTAAATATATATATAATAAAAACTTATGTTACTTCAAATTTATTTCAGTACTTAAATATCCATTTTTGAAAAAAAATTATAGTCATAAGTAAAATTTATATTTCTTAATGTAATTTATCTTATGTTATTATAATTTAAAGTTATAATTTAAAAGAGAATACTTGGGGGTGTTATTCAATTATTAATTTAAAATTAAATCTTTTAGATTTATAATCATAAAAATTTAAATGCTTATCAAAATTTCAAAATATCTACGAATTTCATTTGAAAAGATATTAGAAATTTCGACACTTTACCTTAGATTTGAAATCCAGATTTTTTATAATACTAATCCAAAATAAGTCATTTCAAATCAACTATAATACAAAGATTTTAAGAATATTTTATGGTTTGAATAAGATTGTATTTTAAAATTTGATTTAAAAATTAACAGTAGATTTCAAACTCTATTACTGAACAAATTTCAATTCCAAGAACCAATAACACCAAATTTAAAATAAAAATAAAAATTCACTATCGAATACACCATATTATAAATCAAATGAAATTGAGATTAAATTACGTTAGGTGTGAAATAAGTATTTTTAAAAAAATATAATTTTAAATTACAATAATATAACATCAATTATATTATGGATGATATATTTTACTGCTAACTATATATTTTTCAAAATACGAATATATAAATAAACAAATAATTTTTAGATGAAATAAAATAAATTGAAACTAACATATGTGTTTAATTATATATTACATTAAAATACATTTAGTATATTAGTTTTCATGATGATTATATATGTAAATGGAAGGAGTATGAATAATACATTTAAATGTTATATTTTTAATCTTTGATAATATATGTATTAACAAATTTAAACTACTAATAATGAGTGGTATATTTATTTTATTTTTAATTAAATATGATTTTAACTAATTAATTAATTAAGAAAATTTTGTTGAAGTTGAACAATTAAATTTTTGAAGATTTTATTTTTACGTATATAATTGTATATTTGTTCGATTATATGTTTAATAATTTTGTTTGACTACTGTGATAAGTATTTCTAGAAGTTTTTATCCTTAATAAATTGTTGAGAATACTCCTATAATATAATAGTTAACAAAATTAATTTTTTTATAAAGATATACCCATTTCATATATGATAAGATAAATTATTAATAGATGCATTCGTCTTTTTTTGTCGGCAATATAATTATATTAAATTAAAGAGAAAATCTACAAGGGGTACAAATACTCCCACTCAGAAAAGATAACAGACTCATATTGAGTATAAACTCACGAGGAGATAACCAAACTAAAACTAAACCTAGACCTATTAAATCTAAACATCTAAAGATGAACTATTTAGAAAACAGAAATATCCTCTATATTAGGGTCTCCTTTCATCCCTATTTTTCGGCCATACGCCATCACGGGAGAATATTTCAGGAGGCTGACTCCTATAGGGCGTTCCCTTTTGACCTATTACAATTATAATGCCAAGATTAACAAGTATTAATAAGAAAATACATAATACACAATAGCGATAAGTTAACAAGCCAACATAAGCCTATGTACAAACAAAAAAGACCTTGAATTTTGCATGTGATGATGATAGAACTGTTGCCACGTGTCCAAGTGTTTATCGAACCGAGATGATAGGTGGCTAGCACGAGGTCCGGCCACCAAGCTTCATCACCGGAGATAAACATTAGACCAATCGCCTCACTCCAAGCACCAATCGAACATGTAAGCAAAAGAACAGACCATCTCCTAAGGTGTTGTGCGTATTCTAGCCTAAGCAAGACTCAATATCTCTCAAATCCGCCACCATGCATGTAAAACCGAGAAACCCAGATCCAACCTTGGACGGGAAATCGGTCGGAACCAAAACACCACCATGACCGTTGCATGCATGCTCCAGAAGAATAAACCAACCACCAACCAGGAGGAGTGCCAGCATGAACCGACATGAGGAGGAAATAGAGGAATCGCGCTGATGACTCTGACTTTTCATGGATTTTACTTATCAATTAACATCGATTATGAGGTTTAAAAGTGTGCATACATCACATTTATGGTCGATTTCACTAAGTTTAGGATTTTTAGGACTTTTGCATTAGAATTTGCATATGCACGTATTTTGGAGGTTTTTCAGGACTTTCAGGAGTTTTTGGGAAGGATTTGAGAAATTTCATAAAAGCAGAACTTAACGTCGAATGGAGCAAGCACTCAGCACTCATCATGGAATGGACTGAACTTACCTCAGAGCACTTGCATGATCGATCCCAACACTATGCAGGATCGATCTCAGGCACTTCGGCGACGAAACATGATCGATCCCACTCAACATCTTCGGGATCGATCCCAACACTATGCAGACCGATCCCGCAACCACTCCAGATTGATCCTGCAAGCAATTCAGATCGATCCCCCTTCACTCTTTCAACGTTTCTGGTGAAGTCTCAAAAGAAGCTAAGGAAGTGCACAAAGATGAAGCAGTACTAAGAAGAAAGCATACGAGATCGATCTCACCTATGTTGGGATCGATCTCTGGCACTCAATGTCGGGATCGATCCCAACCTCAGACGTACTTTGGACGCACTCAACGCTGGATCAATCCCAAGCAAGCATTTTTAGTCCGGATCGATTGTGCACTCACTTACTCGAAGGCAAACACGCTCCGACCCGACCAACTCGAATTCGGATACCACCTGAAGCAAGGCCCAAGATCCAAGACAATGATTAGCATTTTGTTTTTAATGCGAATTATGACTTTTCTCTGAACACTATAAAAGCCATAATTCGCCTCCATTTGCACAAGGTTTAGTTTTTCTTTTCTTTTTAGGTTTTTGTCTTAGGTTTTCATTTCTTAGTTTTCTTCTTCATGTTCTTGGTGTAAAAACCATTTTTCTTTCAAGTCTTTAGTTAATCTACTGTTTTTCCTTTGATTTCTTGCTTAGCTTTAGGTTTTCCTTTAGTTTGTGCATCTTGATTTTCATTTTAAGTTTTTAATATCTTGCTTAGCTACTGTTTCATTGCTGTTCTTCATTTTTGGGTTTGTGTTTTTGCTGTTCTTCCTAGATCTGCATATTTAGGTTTGAAGTTATGTTTGCTGTTTCATCTGCTTCTACTCCCATGAGTAGTGAGTAGTCATCCAAGTTCCTGAGGATGGGGGTAGTTGAGGGTTGATGTTCTGGGTTTGCTTAGGTACCTAAGTTGTTTGTTTGTTAGATCCCTTCTGGACCTCTTCAGCTTAATGCTGATTGTACTCCTACCCGAGAGGAACAGAGACCCGCCGTTAGGCCCTACAACACCGAGAGGTGAGTTATTGAAGGTGACCGGACCGAGGGGGTTCCAGAGATTCGTTTCCCCTTCTCTGTGAATAGAGGTGGGAAACGAGTTAGCTAGAGTAGTAGAGGTTAATGCCTGCTACGTAGTCGCCATCTATGACGACAGTTGAATCTGTGATTGCTTTGCTTGAGATTGGTTGCCAAGACATTGGAATTGATTGTTAGTAGAGCTACTATCTAGGATGGATTCCCAAGTCAATTACCCTTTGTCCTCATGAACGACTTTTCATTGATTGCATTTTTACCTTTTCTTGCTTTTACTCTGTTTTGCATCCAAAAATGTTTTAAGCCTTTCTCTGTTTTTATGCTTTTTACTTTCGTTGCACTTAGGACATTTTAACAACCAAAACCCCCTTTTACATTTAGCTTGACTTTAAAACATCCAATACATCCACATTGCTTAGTACGCTCCCATTATGGATTGACAAAACCCATCATCACCTATACTACAACGATGAGTTGATTGATAAATTTGTAATATGGGTTTATATATTTAAATTTAATTATTAAGTTAAATATTATAAATGGAAAATAGTCATATATGTTATTTTTTACAAAAATTAAAATAATAAAATATTTAACATATTAACAAGAATAAAATAATATATAGCTTAATATATAAAACAGAATGTGTTTAACATGGAAGTGACACATAAAAAAATTTTAATTTACCAGATCACAATATGTGTCAAATTAGTCTGAGATAGTGACATATACGAATTATTGTAAGAAAATTGTATTGAAACTTTTTATTTTTATTTTCATATTAAAGATTAAAAATGTTAAATAATTACTTATCCAAAAAAGAAGTTAACAAAAAAACCTCAAATAAATTCACTACGTAAGTATGTATTACTCAAAAAAGATGTCAAAAGAAAAAAGAAAAAAAAGACTAGTCGACCAAAAACAAAAAAAAAAAACAAAAAAAAAACTCAAATCAAATCACACGTTATTCGAAAAATAAAAAAGGATATTAGATTAATTCAAACAAAATTCAACTTTTCAATTACTCACACATTTTTGGAGAAATAGAAAATGAAAATTAGATTAATTCAAATATATTTCAACTTTCAGAATTTAAATAATCCTGTTTTCCAATTTTACATTGCTAATCAACTATATATATACAAATAGATAAAACGTTACAAAAGTGATTAAAATAAAAGTTGTAAAAAAGGGAAATTTTCAAAAATACCACCAAAACTAGGTTTATTCCAAAAATACCACACACTTCCAAAAGTTGCAAAAATACCACTTTTTTTTTCAAAAATACCACAAAAATATTTTTGTTCCAAAAATACCACAAAATTTGAAATAACTATAAAACTTCAAATTTAAACCCTAAAACCAATCCATACTGCCTTTAAAACTAAACCCAAACCTCTATTTAGCGAACCCAAACCCAAATTTTTTAATTCTAAACCTTTAACAATCAATTTTTATGTTTGTGGTATTTTTGGAACATTTGAGAGTGTGTGGTATTTTTGGA